>JAVKPL010015300.1:0-126427 GCA_032173675.1 Gastrolobium villosum | reverse complement strand
GGAACTTTTTTTCTGGGTATTGTTGTTTAGGAGCCATCGGATTGCCTGGAAAATGTTGAAAGTTTATCTGGAATTTCAGCCGAACTCACCATTCCCATTTCTTCGTTTTCTGGAGACAACCCAGCGATGCAGATCACCAATCACCGTTTAAACGGTAGGAACTATGTGCAATGGTGCCAATCTGTTAAGTTGTTCATCCAGGCTAAAGGGAAGATAGGATAATTGGAATGAAGGAAGAAAGGTTCAACCAGCACAACATGAACCTGGCTATGATGCTTGGGTGAACTGGAAGTGCTTTGGTCATGACATGGCTGACCAATTCTATGGAACCAGATATAAGTAGAACTTATTTATTCCTTGATACGCTCAAGAAATTTGGGAAGCTGTAAAAGATCTACTCTGAGCCTGGGCAATGCCTCTCAGGCTTTTGAATTGGACCCAAGGTGAAAGGTACGCCAAGGGGGAGACTGTTACTGAGTACTTCCTTGCTTTAAAACCTGTGTGGCAAGAGTTGGATCTTTATGATGAAGCAGACCTGGCAAACAGTCCTTCCATGCCACTGCCTTCAGGTACGAAGGGAGGAGCTTCGTCGAAAGGTAATGTTGGGTGATAAGGATCCTAAGTTTTCTGATGGGTCTGCCCTTATAGCAAAGAATACTGCTCGTCCTTCTGGGGATTCAAAACAGTTCTGATCGTTGGTGTTCTCATTGTAATAAGGGTGGTCACACCCGTGAAAAATGTTGGGAAATTCATGGCAAACCACCAAGAACTGGAAACCAAAAGGACAGAACAAGAATCGTGCTAATCAAGTATCTTCTGAAGATTGGGGAGAAGGGTCCATGTCCCTTCAAATTCCGATGGTTTTTTCCTCTCTAAGGCTCAGTATGAGCAATTTCAGAAATTGATGTCTCAACCTGCTGAGGCAACTAGTCATGTTGCTCAAAAAGGTATGGCATTCCATGTTGAACATAGTAATCGTTGGATCCTTGATTCAGGAGCCTCTGATCACATGACAGGTAATGCAACCTTATTTTCTTCCTATATCCCTTACTATCACCCGTCACGAATAAGAACAGCTGATGGAAGTTTCTCCACTATTGCGGGCAAGGGATCCATTAAACTCTCTGAGCATATTATTTTGAATTCTGTCCTTCATGTTCCCTCCCTTACTTGTAACCTCATCTCTATTAGTAAACTTACTGCTGAGTTGCATTGTGTTGCTAAGTTTTCTGCAAATACTTGTATCTTTCAGGAGCAGGACTCGGGGATGATGATTGGCAGTGCTAGAGAAGAAGAAGGGCTCTACTATTTGGAGGAGGATCTTTGTGAAAGGAGGATTTTTTCAAATCACACTCTATGTTTATCAGATGATTGTAATGATGTTTTGTTATGGCATCGTAGGTTAGGGCACCCAAATTTTGTTTATCTTCAGAAGTTATTCCCTAACCTATTTATCAATAAAAAGCCAAGTTCCTTTTTTTGTGATTTTTGTCAACTTACAAAGCATTCTCGTGTCTCTTATTCTCCCAAGAAATATCATGACTCTTCTCCCATTACATTAATTCATAGTGATATTTGGGGACCTGCTCGTGAAAAAAATCTTTCGGGTGCTCGTTGGTTTATTACTTTCATTGATGATCATTCTAGGGTATGTTGGGTATATCTCTTAAAAGACAAGTCTGATGCTGCATCCACTTTTAAAAACTTTCATGCTATGATTCAAACTCAATTTCAGACTCCTATCAAAGTTCTGCGAACAGATAATGGTACAGAATTTTTTAATTCTGTTCTGGGAGATTACCTAAACCAACATGGGATCATTCATCAAAGTTCTTGTCCTAATACCCCTCAACAAAATGGGGTGGCTGAAAGGAAAAATAGACATCTAATTGAAGTTGCTCGAGCTCTCTTATTTACGATGCATGTCCCTAAATATCTATGGGGGGAAGCCATCTTGACAGCTTCTTATCTCATTAATCGGATGCCTTCTCGGGTACTAAATTTTCATTCTCCTTTGTCTTGTCTTACTAAATCTTTTCCTTCCTTTTGTGTTTTTTCTTCTCTTCCTCCCAAAATATTTGGCTCTGTGGTCTTTGTTCACATTCCTCCACATCAAAGGTCCAAACTTGACCCTAAATCTATTAGATGTGTCTTCATAGGATATTCCCCTAATCAAAAAGGCTATAAGTGTTATTCACCTTCTCTCCGTAAGGTCTTTGTTTCCATGGATGTTACATTTTATGAGACACAATCCTTTTTTTCCCCGAGTTCTCTTCAGGGGGAGTCTAGTGATATGGATGAAGATAAGCCTGGGAAACCAAATGAAGCTGTTGTCTTACCTTGGCCTTTGGAAACAGGGGGAGTTATTGGGAAGGAAATAGGGGGAGCAACTATACCTGAGTCTAATGATCCTCCCGGTACTTGTGATCCTCCTGGTAAATGGGGAGAATTCTACAGCAGGCGCAAAATACATCAAGAGACTCTAGACTGCCAGGATCCTGACTCGAGTCCTTGCTCTAGTAACCCACTTGAATGCTCTAGTACAGCCAACATTGATATGCCCATTGCTCTTCGGAAAGGTACTAGATCTTGCACTGCTCATCCTATTTCTCATTATATCTCATATGAGAAGTTATCTCCAGGTTTTCGTGCTTTCAATACTATGTTAGATAGTACCAGGATACCCAAAAATATCCAAGAAGCACTTGATGATCCAAAATGGAGGTATGCCGTATTAGAAGAAATGGATGCACTTATAAAAAATGAAACATGGGATTTTGTGACATTACCTAAAGGAAAGAAAACTGTTGGTTGCAAGTGGGTGTTCACAATAAAATTTAATGCAGACAACAGCATCAATAGGTATAAGGCCAGATTAGTTGCTAAGGGATTTACTCAGACTCATGGGATAGATTATCAGGAGACATTTGCTCCTGTTGCCAAGCTTAACACTATCCGCGTTCTGCTATCTCTTGCCGCCAACCTTGATTGGCCATTGCAACAATTAGATGTCAAGAATGCCTTCTTGAATGGTGATCTACATGAGGAAGTTTACATGGATCCACCTCCTGGTTTTGAAAAAGGGGATGGATCTGTGTGCAAGTTGCAGAAGTCTCTTTATGGACTTAAACAATCTCCCAGAGAATGGTTTGGGAAATTTACTCAAGCTGTTAAGGGAAAGGGGTTCACCCAAGCTCAGACTGATCATACTTTATTCTTTAAACACTCTGATAAAGGAAGAATTGCTATCCTCATTGTCTATGTTGATGATATAATTGTCACTGGTAATGATACCGAGGAGATAGCCTCTTTAAAAAAATGTTTAGCTAACCAGTTTGAACTAAAAGATCTTGGATCTCTCAAATACTTCCTTGGCATGGAAGTTGCTCGAAGTAAGAAAGGAGTTTCCTTAACTCAGAAAAAATACATTCTAGATTTGTTGCAAGAAACAGGTATGCTTGGGTGCAAGCCAGCAGAGACTCCAATTGAAGCTAATATCAAAATGGGAGTTGAAGACGGGGAAGATGTCGATAAGGAGCAGTACCAGAGACTGGTGGGAAAATTAATCTATTTGTCTCATACTCGTCCTGATATTGCTTTTGCTGTAAGCATGGTTAGCCAATTCATGCATTCTCCTAAGGAAAAACACCTTAGTGCTGTTTATAGAATTCTCAAGTACCTCAAGAACACCCCTGGTCGAGGAATTCTCTTTAAAAAGGGGAACAAAAGGATGGTTGAAATTTATACAGATGCAGACTGGGCTGGTTCTGCAGTGGACCGAAGATCTACTTCAGGTTACTGTACTTATGTCTGGGGAAATCTTGTGACCTGGAGAAGTAAGAAACAAACTGTTGTTGCAAGAAGTAGTGCAGAAGCGGAATTTCGGGCTTTAGCCCATGGTATTTGTGAAGGAATTTGGTTAAGAAGACTTCTGGAAGAGTTGAAGATCTCTTATTCCCTACCTATCAGATTATATTGTGATAATAAAGCTGCTATCAGCATTGCTCAAAATCCTGTTCATCATGACAGAACAAAACATGTGGAAGTCGATCGTCACTTTATTAAAGAAAAATTAGAAGACGGTAGTGTATGCTTATCATATATACCTACCAAGGAGCAAACGGCAGATATTCTCACCAAAGGATTACTTAAGCCGACCTTTGAGGATTTGATCAGCAAGTTGGGAATGATCAATATATATCTCCCAACTTGAGGTGGTTTGGGCACGTGATGAGAAGGCCCCTGGATGCTCCTGTAAGAACAGAAGTTTGTTACCAAGAGCTCAACACAAAAAGAGGCAGAGGTCGGCCGAAACTTACTTGGGGGAAGGTAGTAAAACAAGATTTAATGGAGTGGGATATAGATTGGCGGACGGTATGTCTTAGAACGGAATGGAGAAAAGCTATAAGTATGGTGGAGGGTTAGACCCGTGGTTATTCCTATGTTCCAGATGGTCCCTTTTTAGTCCTTTTCCCCTTCATTTCCCCCACTTCTTCTTGTCCCTTTCTTTTTCACTTTTATTTATTTATATATTCATATACATATATATATATATATATTTATTATTATTATTATTATTATTATTATTATTTTTTTTTTCTTTAGTTTTTAATTTTTTTTTTATTTTTTTATTTATATATATATATTTTTATTTTTTTGTATTTTTTATTTATTTATTTATTTATTTATTTTTTCAACATTTTTATATCTCTCATGTGGGTTCATCTACCACCGACCCCAATTAATTTGGGATAAAGGTGATGTTGATGTTGATGTTGATGTTGTCATCTGTTCCTTCATTTATTAGGTTCTCTTGTTATTGTAAAAATGTCTCTTAGTCTTTTGTATGCCTCTTAGTTTTTTGTTCTTATTTATTAGCTTTGTTCTTTGTACTCATTATAAATGTTACCTCCCTGTATCTTTCATGAATGAATCAGAAGTTTATTCATAAAACACTTCTTCTTTTCATCAATAAGAAATTTAGATTGCCAAAAACCTTTATAGTGGCTTTACATTACATGTGCATAGTATAGCTCTATTCCCCATTATCAGGACATGCATATGCACACACAAAGCATGAGATGCTTAAGTTACCACATGACAGACAAAAGTATTATTTGTTATGCATTAATCCAACTTGACATCTAACTTTATGGTGTCACAGTTTTCCACATAGAACTCATTGCTAGCCAATAATAACTGTCAATTAACAATTTTATAGAAGAACTCCAACTATCCAACAATTCAACCTTATCTCTAGTCTAAAGTAAAATCCCCACCATTTGCAAGAATCCGTTCAACATTAAAAAAAAAATACAGAAATTAAAAGAATAGACAATGGTTAGGATTTGCTCACCCACAGTAATTTGTCTAAAGGAAGGATAATTTAATCCAACCGAACCTAATAGCTTCAAACTTTGGTTGTCGTTAGGAAAGTGCTGCACCCAAAACTTCTTTTCCTTTCCTCCCCTACAAATGGGCATGTGTATAACTCACTACATTAAAAAGCAGCCACAAACCTCATCCAAGGAATAACGAGCACAATTCTTCATGTTACTTTCAAATTATTTATTCCTATACAGATAGAAATTGAGTATCCTAAACCTCGGTCAATGGATGTATGTAACTGACAAAACTTGAGTAAGATCTCCCTTCTGACACTCCTATTGTTCAATTAAACACGTCTACTTGGGGCTAACAAGGGTAAGTGACAAATACCTAAGAAGACAACTCAGTTAACATAAGCAACAATCTCACCAACTAACTGTTGATTTAATTTAAAATAATAGTTTGCAGCCAGCTTATATGATATCGTTGCTATGGTATTAATACCAAAAATTCTTCTTTAATTTTACAAGCTAAATACTTCCTAATTCCTTATTACATATTGCTCTTGCAATGCAACCCCTTTTTCCTTTTGATCAAATGTTGAAGCACGGTAGAAAGAATTGAGTGATGCGGACTCTTTTATGCCATGAAAAACAGATAAAACACACTCTTAAGCACATTCTATACAAAGCATAGATAGCATCTGACATTACCAAAGTGAATTTCTCAGTAACCAGCAACGTTCTGTACCTTATTCCATCGAGGCTTTCCCGCCAACCTCCTTCATCTTGGCAATAATAGTCTCTGCCTCCTCCTTGGTCACACCTTTCTTCAAAAGGGTGGGCACTTTCTCAACCAAATCCTTGGCCTCCTTCAACCCCAAGCTGGTAAACGTCCTCACTTCCTTGATGACCTTGATCTTCGATGCAGCATCAAAAGCATCAAGCTTCACATCAAACGCCGTCTTCTCAACCTTCTTCTCTTCTTCTCCGCCACCGGCTCCGCCCTTCGGAGCACCCTTCGGCAAACCCCTCAACCCTGCAACCCCCATTCCTGGCACCATCAGCATCATGATCGGAAGCTCATTAATGCCCTTCTTCTCCCGCATCACTTCGACGAGATCCATCACTTCAAGCAGCGTCAAGCCCATGAGCTCGTCTACAATCGCAGGCACCTTCGAATCTTGCTGCGAATCACTGCTGTAATCACGCGCGAAAACATAACGAGATATGGTTTTTGAGTTTGACCAATGATTGGGTAAGATATAGGGTCTTGAAATCGGTGGAGAAGTGAAGTTAGGGTTTTGGGTTAGGGTTTTACGGAGATGTGACAAGTGAATCAACCGCAAATACCTCATTGCTGACTGTGATTGTGGTGGAAGAACGAAGCTACTCGTGATTTCTGGTTTTCATCATCGCATTGAATTGAATCAAAAATGCATAAATTAGTTAGAGTGTAAAATTTTCAGAGACTGTGAGTGTCGGAATCTGGTGACTGGTGTTTCGGCCATAAACCCTACACGAAGATGGCGCTGATTAATTTTACGCTTTTGCCCCTCCGTTCATGCTGAAATGAAACTAATGGAAAAAGTTCCCAGTGGTTTGGGCCGATTTGGTTCCATTGGGCCAGCCTTTCAGGCCTGCTTGTGTATACAATTACGATGTGTAATATACTAGAACCACCGAAATTTAAAAATTCCTGACGTGTCGTGTCGTGTCCGACATTTACCGATACTTTGATACTCCAATACTCATTGTAAAGACTCAAAAAAGATTCAAAGGTTACGTCGCATTGCATTTTGAGTTTCAAATATTAGATTCGTTGAATTACGATTACTATTTTATTAAGTTTAATATAAACATTTGAAATATCTTATGTTTCTTTGCAAAATTAATGGGTAATATAAGTTTAGCTTTATTTTTTTGTTAAATTATTGAATATTAAATATAATATACATTACATAAATTAAAAATATTATATAATATCAAAACGTGTCCTAACGTGTCGAAATTTAACAATTTTTAGAATTAATATGTGGAAGTGTCGTGTCGTATCCCGTGTCTTGTGTCGGTATCGGTGTAACATAGGTAGTACCTATCCCAATTAAACATTAACCTTCTACCCTGTTAAAATATATTTATTAAAAGAAAATTGCACATTAATATTATTGAATAACGAATTTTATTGAGATGCATAAAACCATTTTCCTTTCTTTATTACATGATTTGAAATCTAAAACATATTCCTTTCTTTATTCTATTTATGTTGCATTTTTTTTAATCAATGTAAACCAAGTTTGAAATCATTTTGTAAAACTTCAAGAAGGAGCATTATTAGTTGATGCAACTCAATGTACTATTTGGTATTATGTGACACAAAATACTCTTCAGCCTTTAGTGAGGCAACATGTTCATAAAAGGTGTTCTGATTCTGATTAGTATAAGAAAAATACATATTCTTATGCATTCTGAAATATATCATAATTCTTACGCAATAAAAAGATGTTGTGTGGTAGAACTATGTCTCTAGTTATTGTGCTAAACAATGAGACAATGGCTAGGAGAATAGTTTAAACCTTTGGTTAAACTGTATAATGATATCATAAATCATAAATATGAAATAAATTTAAAAAGATATCTTATTATGTATGCAAAGGTATACAAGTTATTAGCAAATTCAAAACCACGGAGCGCGGGAATAAATCTTTGGTGTTATTGTAGCACCAAAGATTCAGTACATCTCACCAATGAGAGCATTACATGTCAGTCAAAGTTCTCTCTTCTTTGTCAAAATTTTTCTCTCTCCTCTGATGTGTAATGCTCTTATTTGTGAGATGCACTGAATTTAGGTGCTACAGTAGCACCAAAAATTTATTCTGAGCGCAGAGAGAAAGAACATTATAGATTGAGAGCATTTTTTCTCAATAATTGTTTGAAATCTTTTTAATTTTACGTAAGGGTTTAATGTTTCTGTTTTTATCGTATACAAAACTTCTCGCCATACTTACGTAGAAGTATGTGGTCCCAGGGAGGTCTGCTAGGGTTTGTTGAGGTCTGCTAGGGTTTGGCTCGTTTATGGTGGAAAAAGGGGGGCGTCCCCCATCACTCAGGGGGAAGGGGGAAATACCAGAGAATCGAAGAAGGCAAAGAGCGATGTGCTGTTAGATCAGGAAATGCGCGATGGATCTCAGATTGTGGGCACAATGGAGATCGAATCAGGTGAAAGAGTCTTGAATTCTGAGGCTGAGGGGATGGACACAATGGTTGAACCGGTTGGGGAGGCACGTAGGGACCCTCGTAGGCTGGTTTCATACAAGGATAAACTCATCCAAGTTAATGGAGTCTGGGACGGGTTCCACGCGAACGAAGATGAGGACTGGCTGGCACAGTGTAAGAGGGAGGAAGAAGAGGAGAAAGAAGCTATGAGAGCTTACGAACAAACAGGGGAAGATGACCCCCTAAACCCGTACTTCCAATTCGACATTTTGGAGAAGCTGGAGCAATGCAAGAGATGGCGTAATGCCCTAATCGTGAAGTTGATGGGAAAACAAATTGGGGCAAAATTTCTTTGGAACAGATTGCATAAACTGTGGCATCTCGATGGTGAATACAAAGTCTTAGATCTGGAGAATGACCACTACTTGGTCGAGTTTGAGAAGGTTCAGGACTACCTCTTCGTTCAGCAACAAGGCCCGTGGATAGTCGCTGACCATTATCTCATTGTCCAGCGATGGAGACCAAATTTTGACCCACATGATGACAGGGTGAAGAAGTTGGCTGTGTGGATCCGAATCCCAGGAGTTCCGCGGGAGTTCTACACCCACAAAGACCTTTGGAGAATGGGCAACATGGTGGGGAAGACTCTCAGAATTGATGAAAGCTCTCTCAGGACAGGTGGTCTACATGAGGAGGTAACTGATAGAGGTAGGTTTGCCCGTATTTGCGTAGAAGTTGATTTGAGTAAAAGCCTGTTGTCCAAATTTCGGATTGGTCAAAGGCAATTGTTTATAGGTTATGAAGGATTACATCTTATTTGTTTCTTGTGTGGCCAATATGGCCATAGGAAAGACCATTGTTCGATGAATCCTGTGAATAATAAGACTGTTGAGGGGAATACAGGTGAGGCTATGCATGGTGAGCACCCTGAGCAGTGCCAGGGTGAAGGGGAATCTACAGGTGAAGTGGAAAAGAGCCAGGAGGTAGAGGGGTTTGGTACCTGGATGACGATACAAAGGAAGAATAATAAGAGGCCAGCTATGACAAACAAATCCAAGGAATAGAGCTTGGGTAAAGAAAAAATCGGAAGTGAGCAAAATGGGCAGGGTCAGAAGCCTAAGGCTTCAGGGTCCAGATTTGAATCCCTTGGGGATGAGGATGGGAAGGAGACCATTGAGACTAGAAGGAGTGTGAGTGCCTCAGCGGAGGATAGTAATTTAAAAAGGAATCCGGAAAATAGAAAGAAAAAAGCCACTGCTGATAGAACTGGCCCAAAACAGGGGCCTGCAGTCGTTGAATTATCTCCAGAGAAACAGATGACTCATCCATCTAAGTCATTAGGTCCTGCCACTGCTGATAGAACTGGCCCAAAACAGGTGCATGCCCAAAGGAATTCTGGTAGGGAGGCTATCCTGGTGAGTAGATCAAGTGTCAGACTGAAACCTCAGGGGGCAGCTCCCATGCATGAGAAGACCTTGAATATTGGGCCAGAGTGTAGTCTATCCAAACACACTGGCCCAGGTCCAGGGGCTGTCTTAGTTCCAGATTTTAAAGAAAGTCCTCCCGATGATAGTGGGAGAGGTAAAAATATATGCCAGGAAGGTAGAGTGTCCATGATTCTGGATGACATTACTAATGTGGAGGGAGGAAAAAGAACCAATGGGGTGGTTTGACTGACTCTGCGTGTTTCTTTGGCTTATTAATTTTATCTTGATGATAGTATGCACTTGGAACTGTAGATGGGTAGGGAAAAAAGGTTTTTCTACTCTTATTAAAGATCTGGTGGTTCAGAATAAAATTCAAGTACTTGCCTTGCTTGAGACTAGAATCAGTGGGAAGAGAGCTGAAAATATTACTAGGAGATTGGGTTTTGACAGCTGTTTCAGGAGAGAAGCAGTGGGTTTTTCAGGGGGCATCTGGCTTCTTTGGAATAAAAGTGCTACTTGTGTTAGCATTTTAGAGGATAATCACCAATTTGTTCATACCAAGCTGAGGTGGCCGGGTGTTGATCAGGAGGAAAACTTCACCTTTGTTTATGGTAGCCCCAGGAGGATGGAAAGAAGGGAACTATGGGATAGTTTGAGGAGAATTAGCAATGGGGGTGTGAACAAATGGGCTGTCATGGGGGATTTTAACGTGTTACTTGAAGCAGGGGAAAAGCAGGGTGGATCAGGTTTGTGTTGGGGTAGTACTGATGAATTTGCTTCTTACCTTAGTGACTACAGTCTGTTTGATTTGGGCTTTGCTGGCCCGAAATTCACTTGGAAAAGGGGCTGCCTTCAAGAAAGAATTGATAGGTTAGTGGTTAATGAAGCTTGGCATCTGGGGTTCCCTAATAGGTCTATCTCTCACCTTCTGTTTAATGGGTCGGATCACAGGCCCATTATCCTTAGGGATACCTCACCTGTTGATCATAATAAGGGCCTGAAACCTTTTCGTTTTTTGGCTGCTTGGTTGACAAATGATAGTTTTGGAGATGTGGTGAAGGGATGTTGGCAGCGTAATTCTGAGTGGATTCCAGCTAAAACTAAGTTCCATCAGGATGCTACAACTTGGCACCATAATAGTTTCAAGGCTAGGCAAAATAAGAAATACCATATCCAACGTAGATTGAGAGGAGTTGAGTTCCAGCTTAGCAGGGGTCCAAATGAGGCTCTTGACAGATTGCACAAAGACCTATGGCAGGAATTAAATGCTATCTTTGTCCAGGAGGAGCTAACTTGGTTCCAACGTTCAAGATGCAATTGGTTGGCTTTCGGTGATAGAAACTCAAGATTCTTCCACTCAGCTACCATTGCCCGAACAAGGAGAAATAAAGTAACAGCTTTAAGAAATGATGAGGGAGTTTGGGTGGAAGAGCCAGAGGAGCTCAAACTCTTAGCTGTTAATTACTTTAAAAATCTGTACGAGGAGGAGGTCCATAACTTACCCAAGCTGTGTATTGGAGGTTTATTTCCTTCCTTGGAGGATCATACTTGGAGGAATTTTAAAGCTACCCCAACTTCAGCTGAGATCAGAAGTACAATCTTTGGGATGCATCCGTTCAAAGCCCCTGGAGTGGATGGGCTTCATGCTGTCTTCTTTCATTCCCAATGGGATATTGTGGGAGATTCAGTTTGTAACACCATTAAGGACATCTTTAAGGACCCGAAGAGAGTTACAGGTATTAACCAAACCTTAATTTGTCTGATTCCCAAAGTCGAGAATCCTGAAGCTATAAGTCAGTTTAGACCTATAAGTTTATGCAATGTCATCTACAAGGTGGTTACAAAAATTGTGGCTTCTCGTTTGAAGAATTATATGAGGGATCTCATTATGCCGAATCAGTGCAGCTTTGTGAAAGGGAGGCATGCTTCGGATAATATTGTGATCAGTCAAGAGATATTTCATTCCATGAGAGCTAGGAAAGGAAAGAAAGGTTGGATGGCTATTAAGGTTGACCTGGAAAAGGCTTATGATAGAGTTAGCTGGGAGTTTCTCAGGGAGACCCTCCAAGTGGCTGGTTTTCCTAGTTCCATGGTGGATCTTATTATGGAGTGTGTGTCATCATCATCCATGAATTTGCTTTGGAATGGCGCCCAAACAACTGATTTCACACCCTCTAGAGGTATAAGACAGGGAGATCCTCTATCTCCCTATCTTTTTGTTCTGTGCATAGAAAGACTTGGTCAACTCATTAATGTGGCTGTGAATCAGAAGAGGTGGCATCCAATTAAGCTGGGTAGAAAAGGTCCTCCCATTTCCCACCTGTTTTTTGCAGATGACCTGCTCCTGTTTGCTGAAGCCTCGGTAGAGCAAGCTGGGCTGGTTTCTGATATTTTGAATCATTTTTGCAATGCTTCTGGGCAGAAGGTGAGCAACAGTAAGACAAGGTGCTTCTTTTCGGGAAATGTGAATCATGTTAAGAGAGGAGATCTTTGCCAAATTTTGAATTTTGCTCCAACTGCTGACTTAGGCAAGTACTTGGGGATTCCTATCCTCCACAAGAGGGTTAATAAAAATACCTTTAGGTATATAATTGTCAAGACGAATAACAAGCTTAGTGCTTGGAAGGCTAAATCCTTGTCCATGGCAGGTAGGATTGTGCTCACCAAATCTGTCTTGGCTGCCCTTCCATCTTACTCTATGCAGACTGCTCTTCTGCCCCTTGGAACGTGTGATGAAGTTGAGAAGAAAATGAGGGGTTTTGTTTGGGGATCCAATCAAGATGTTAGGAAAGTCCATGCATTGCCTTGGAATACTGTGTGTAAGGCCAAAGAGAAGGGTGGTCTTGGGATTAGGAGTTTGAGACTTACCAACAAAGCTTGCCTCATGAAAATTGGGCATAGAACTCTTACTCATAGGAATGATCTTTGGGTGCAGGTTTTGAGAAGTAAATATAAAGTGGAGGATGGGTTGATGCCTTCGATCAAGAAAAGAAGTGGCTGTTCTAATTTATGGCTTGGCTTATCGAGGGTGTGGCCCAAAATTTATGAAGGGTCAAGGATCTTTATTGGGAATGGTGTTAATAGTTCATTTTGGGAGGATAAATGGTTGCCCATTGGCCCTCTAAAGGAGCATACAGTCCAGGACTTACCCCCTGGCACCCATACTGTTATGATAGCTCAGATGGTGGATCACCAGGGAGAGTGGAAATGGCATGAGTTTAGGGATTTTCTAACACAAGAAGCTTTGAACTGTATTGCAGGTACCTGTCCCCCTCGGCTGGATGATGGAGATGATCAGGTGATTTGGGAGCAATCCCATGATGGTAACTTTTCCTTCAAGACAGCTTTGAATAGCCTCTGTATTGAAGATCCTCCTCAGGTTCAGCCTCACTGGAACTCAGTTTGGCAATGGGAGGGTCCTCCTCGAGTCAAGACTTTCCTATGGCTTTTGCTTGATGAAAATCTTCTAACCAACCTAAGGAGGTTTCAAAGGCATTTTTCTGCCTCAAATACTTGTCCTAGATGTAACTCCTATCCTGAAAGCTGCAGTCATGTCATGAGGGAGTGCTCCTGGTCTCAACGAATATGGAGACAATTTATTAGCAGGGAGAATTGGACAGCTTTTTGTAGCCAGAACCTGCAGAACTGGTTAGTGTCCAATTTATCTCCAAAAATTAGCTTACTGGGAGGCTTGGATGGCAGTATTTTATTTGGGCTTATTTGCTGGTTTATATGGAAAGATAGGAATAGTTTTGTTTTTGAAAATACTATTTCTACAATAGAGGATATAGTTAGATCTATTCGGACTTTCTTGCAAAATTTCTTCGAGGCAAAGAAACTGTACAGAGATACTGGGCTGCAAGTTGGGCAGAAAGTGGAAACCCTTGTTCAATGGGTACCTCCTCCGATGGGGTGGATAAAAATAAACACGGATGGTTCTGCTTTGGAAGGTAATAGAAAGAGTGGGTGTGGAGGAGTCCTAAGGGATGAATCTGGGCATTGGCTTATGGGATTTGCTAGAAACCTGGGAGTAGGTAGCTCTGTCAAAGCAGAATTATGGGGCTTTTTACTGGGATTACAGACTGCTTGGAATTTTGGGTATAGGAAGGTGATCAGCGAAGGGGATTCCCAAGTAGCTTTGGATATGATCCGGATTGGGTGTGATTCAAATCATCCGTATGCAGGCCTGGTGAAGAAGATCAACAAGTTGAAGGATCGTGATTGACAGGTGTCCTTTGTTCATACTTATAGAGAGGGCAATGGAGTGGCTGACTGGCTGGCGGGGTACTCTCAATCTTTGAATTGGAAAACTGTTTTGATGGATACTCCTCCCCAAAGTTGTCTTGGGTTGCTGGAGAATTACTCTAGGGGAGTGGCTTGGCCACGTGTAATTAGGCTTTAGTTTGTTTTTAATTCCTCAGTTTCCAAAAAAAAAAAAAAAAATATGTGGTCCCATTATTAAGAGAAGAGAGAGAATAGATTAGTGAAATTCACTTATTTTTACTTTTATATTAGCGTAACAGAGAAATTTTTTTTCACAATAAAAATATTTTTTCCCTTTAGAGAATTTTGGGTCATATAACATAAAATAAAAAAAAAAGTTGACAATATAATTATGGGATATAAATTTCTCCTCTTACAAGAGAAACAAGACAATACAAAGGTGGGTTCCACTGAAAATAGAAGAGAGAAAAAATAAAAGTAAGATCCACACTTCTTTTGTTTTGTGTGAGCAGGAGAAAAAATTAGAGAATGTAACTAAAAATAATGGGAAAGGTTATTCTTACATTCATTTGTATCCAATATATAACTTAAAAAAATTAGAGAACGTAACTGACACTTATTATATAAAATAATCCTCACCTTGTAATAATATATATTTTTAAAAATTATTTTTAATAAAAAAATTCTATGCTTGGTTGGGTAAGTTTGATTATAATGTGGTAGTTTCATTTTGTTTCTCAAAATGTGGAGTGACGACAAATAATCATTTTTTTATAAGTACACGGGAACTTAAATAAATTTCACGAAACATACACAAGAATGTTACCTAAAGCCTAAACGCCACCAGTGGACACACTGCTACACTGGCAATGGCTTCATTATCAACTCATCATAGAAAAGAACAGATTTTTTATTTTGAGGATAAACAAAAGAAACATAAATAAAATGCAGGTGCAATTTTCACACATGGCTTTATAGATATGGCAATGATATTGCTTCATCAAGTGTTAATCTTGCGGCAGTTCTTTCTGATCTCTCCCTTTGAACCAGTCAAAGGAGATATGTTTCCCATCTTGATCATGGATTTGGCGAATTGTTCAAAGAAAATATCGTTTCTTTCAGCATACAACTTCACTAATTCTGCTGATTCTGGATTCTTTGTGAAGAGAACTTCATCAGAGTTTAACAGACCCTTATAAGCCAAAAGGATCTTGAAGTAGCTATTGTCAAATATTGTTGGGGTGGCAAAGTCTAGAAAAAACAGATTCTGATCTCCTCCAGATCTTGGACACCGAGTGCGCAATTCAGTAGCATAGTATTGATCAAGAGTGTAGTCTCCAATGCCATTCCCAGATTGGTTGTAGAGTCTTTGTCTGAAGCTGGTGCACCTTGAATCTCCTATAGTGTGGCTCCCTATAGTAATTTAAACAAAAATTGTTTAGGATTCAGCTATGGAATACTAAAAAGCAAGTGGTATTCAAATTTAGAAAAAAAAAAAAAAAAATTGGGATAACTTGGACTCAAGTTGGTGCTTGACAAAAAGGGGTAAAGGATAAACCTCGATACACAAGGCTTCTCGACCAGCGAAGCGTGAAGGTTGATTATATGCGTCCTTAACCTTATATTTTTGAAAAGAGGCCGTAAAGAATCAATTCAACCCAAAAATTTAAATTGTTGGATGAGGGTCTTTTAATGGTCTATATTATTTTCTAACACGCTCTCTCACACGAGAGCTCACTAGGCTTAAATGGTGAATAATGCAGAGGTCCACTTATCTATGCTAAGAAACATCCACAAGACTTAATTAATTATGAATTAAATGAGAGTGATGAGAATCGAACTCGTGACATCAAGGTTCTGATACCATCTAAAAAACCAATTCAACCCAAAAGCTTAAGCTATTGGGTTTTTTAATGGTTTATATTATTTTCTAACAGAGTCTATCTCCTAGACTCAAATACGTGACCTTCTGGTCAAAAGGAGCAACCTTATCGCTGTTTCAAGACTCGCTTCAGTGACAATATGAGTTTGATATATAATGGATGATTAAGCCAATAAATCAATTATGTTTCTGAACACAAAAGACTAGAAATAGATAAGTTTATGAAGTCTACCAGATAGAGCAACTAGATCAACAATGTCAAGCCCTTGAATCTTGAATTTAGTTAGGATTGTCCCGAATGTGTTGTTTGGGGCAGGAATGTTGTTGTTGGAGCCACTTAAGCTTGCACCTAGAGAGTCCCTTCTGCCTAAAGGTACTTCCCAGTTTGGTCCACCAGTCTGTGCATAAAAGGGATAGTAAATTAGGCTTGGTGAATGACAATGTAAATCTTGGTAGTGACTAGTGAAAGATTAAGGGTATAGGAGTTCAAAGAAAAAGGAAATACTTACAAGAACAGTTGAATCTCTGGCAGCTAGAGCCAAAATGTCAGCACAAGACACAGTATAAGGGCATTCTTTCTCTAATGCAGATTTAATTTCATCAATGACTTCAAATCCTCGAGCTGAATTTCGGTTGGGATTTGACCCCTTCTCACTGATAATGTTTCCACTACTATCTAAGAACAATGAAGCATCACAACCCTGCAACATATCAATTTAGAATTATGCATTTAAAAAAGAAATAAGGTATAATATAACTCTGTTTAGTTATTTTCTCATGTTACATGAGAATTCAATTCTCATGTTTGTGACCCTTCGATTTGTGTGCAAAATTTTTCTTTTTCATTTTTTAATAAATGTGAAACCTACCACTAGTTGAGTCAGAATATGATAATTGAATTCTCATGCAACATGAGAAAATCAAACTCCTAAGTTATTTACCAATAAGACTAATATCATATATTCATGAAAATACTAATAATAACTAGTTTGTTTTTGTTTACTTAGATCACTAAGTTGTTGAGCTTGTTATCATGACAAAGGAAGATAGATTACCTTGACAAAACAATCATGGAAATGAAGTCTCAGAATTGAAGCTGCCATGCGGGGTTCCTTTTCAACAGCCTTGGCAAGGATGGACTTGACAATCTCCTGAGCTTGTGGGCATGAATTGTCATAAAATTGTGGATAAAGGTAACCCCCAAATTTCTTGTTACAAAGACAGAAGGGAGCAAAGGCTAGTAAAGAAAGAAGCAAGAGAAAGCTAATAGAATTGGCCATTGTTTTTTTTTCTTTCAATATCACTTCAAAGAACAAGAAATATTGAAGAGTAGATGAAGATGAGTATTCAAACTCGATTGCATGAGTTGTGATATGGTGAATTGTATTTATAGTGAAGAATTTGGCGGAAAAAAGTTATTGCATGAGAGAGAAGGAGCATGGAGAAGGAATAAAAAAAGTTGGAGTTGGTAGCTATCTAATTTTCAAATCCATATAAAAGAGGGAGAGAAGAATGGAGTTAGTAGCTTTCTTATAAAAATATTTACCTAGTTTGAATGGTTCAGATATTATCAAAATATATATAATATTGTATTATTGGTGTACATAAAATGTGTCCCATGGAGGGTGAGGTATGTTGATATAGGGGATGTTCATAGTGACAATGGTAGAGATCAAGGCACTAGTGAATCTTCCCATGGTGTGCATAAGGGGTGTGTGTGGAAGTGGCTAGGATAGCTCTCAATGGAGGAGAAGAAGCCTCATCCTCGATGTGTGAGGGGATATTTAGAGTGAGAGCTCTAGTCAACCTAGCCTTTTCAGGCTGACATGCTGAACCCTGCACACTGGCAGGGGCAACAATGTGCATAGGGAAGAGGGGGAATCATATACTGTCTTCTAGAAGTGTGCTTTTTAGGTTGGACCCAGTGGTTGGGCCTATATAGGTGGGCTATCCACAACAAATATAAATTGTATACGATGCCATACATTTATGTTTAGTGACATGTTAAAGAACAAACTATGATAAACAAGCCTCTCCGATTTGCGAGGGTAGTAATAAGGGTTAATTGCTCATAACTTTAAACTTATATTTTTTACGAAGAGAGTGTTTTCCAAACTTAAATTTGTGAGCTCCTAATCATAAATAGCAACTTTGTTGTTGCTCGAAGGATTGTCCTTTTTTGTGGCATGTTATAATGAAAAATATCTTTAAATACTCTCATATTACCGAAGATTTGGTACATTATTTTATGAAATTGAAAAAAAAAATCATTTAGTTTTTTTTATCTTACCCTTTTTGTTGGTTAATGTCCTTTTTTAATATTTTTAATAAAAAAGTACACGTGAAGTTTGCCCCCTTCGAAAATCTTAGTTCGGGGGCTTTTCTAATTGGGGATAGTAATATTGTCTACCTATTTAATCTTTATACCCTTACCACATTTTTATTACCGTTAATTATATTTAAATCAACAGTAATAAACAATTGGTGTAATTAATTGAAAAAATAAGGGAAAGATAAATAAAATAAAAAATGTTATTATATTTGGGATTTAGATAATCTTATGTGAAAAAGTAATCATGTGATCATCTTATTTGATCACAATCACTCATTTCCACTTATTTATGATGAGATAAGAGAGGAAAAAATGTATTATTTTTAAATGAGTGGTTGTGATCAAATAATATGATCACATGATCACTTTTTCACATAAGAGGATCCAAATCCAGGCAATATAACAATCCCATCTATAAGTAGCTAAAAATAAAATAAATAAATCATGTATTCGGTCCTTCCAGGTACCATTTTGAGAGGGATTCAAAACCTTAATCCTAGACCTTTTCATAATCGAAACGATGAAGCGATAAAATATTTTAAAAAACAATAATTATGTAAGGATTTAGGAAATTAGGAAGGAGGGTGGGGGCGTGAAACAGTGCGCCACCGTTACATATTGTTTTTATTGGATTAATTTAGTATTGTAAGAGTAGATAAGAATTTTTCAAAGTACGCAGAATGCATAATCACCTAAAACGGCTAAACGGCTAAACCTATAGTCGTGTAAGAAAATAGTTTAGATCTTAAGTCTAAGTTAACAGAACAACAAAAAATTTAGAGGCCATGAGTATTGGACCTGGTTGCTTCAGCATTGTTACCGTATTCTTGCAGTAAGAGTAATATACGAGTATATCTTACCCTACCCTTGGATCTTATTATTTCAAGACCTGTATGAATTCCTTTCTCTGTCATTTCTTATTCACAAATCACAATCATATGCTTTTCATTAGACAAGTACTTGGCTTGTACATTTTAATTAGTATAACTTAAGGCCAAAGACTTAGTACATTTTAATGGGGATGGATATGTTTACAATTTTTTTTTGAATTTTTTTTATAAACTTTTATTGAAATTTTTTACATAATGTAATTTGTAAGAATTTGTAAATAAAAAAATTTGTAAATATAACTTGCCCCCATATTAATTAGTACAACTTAAGGCCAAAGACTTACGAACAGTGACCATTGTGCCACTGTTCCCACACAAATTTACCTAAATGCCACGTTCTTGAACTATTTTTCCAAACTGCCACGCATGCAAGGTCGCTTCTGACGCAGACGAACTATGCATGATGACGTATCAGCAAACTAGTTTATAAACAAAAAAATTTGATACTTGTTATCTACTAAAAATGTTACACGTCAGCAAACCAAGTTCGCCTGTGTCAACTTAGGAAATAAGACTGTTCGCGTGACATTTAGATAAAAAAGTTGGTGAATAATAACATTTTGATCACTTATCCAAAGACTTATTACATTTTAATTAGTACAATCATATGCTTTTCAATCAGCGAACCCAATTGCAGTTTTGATGTTTGACTTATCCTATGCTGAGTCTTGAGAGTCCATAGTGCTTCCAGATACTTATTACATTATGAAACGCCAGCTCGGTCAATCTGCAGGTATTGTTCTGTATCTTATTAAACAGTGTCCCAAAAAGTTAAGGTGAACTCACCTGCTCAGTTGACTTAACATTCAGCTCATCAAATTATTGACTTAATTTCTTAGCAAAATGGTAATGTGAAGCCAGCTAAAATTTATTACTTGAATTGACGGTGAATCTTCCAGAAGCAATTCTTCCATATATCTTTCCTTTGATTGCTTATTGACCCGTTCGCCCCCTTACATGATCACTGCGGATACATTATTAAAATTTTGGGTTTTATAATTCTCATTCAACATAATAATTCAAATTTTTTTACGTACACTTCGATTTCCGTACTGTGTTTTTCTACAAAAAATTTTTTGTATTAATTAAATTTTTTTTTTTCTTTTTTCTTTTCTCTCTTCTGAATTTTTTAATTTTCCATGATAATTATAAAACCGTAAAAATTTTGCTCTTATTCACTTTTTCTTCATCTTATAAAGATATACAGTTGGCACCTGTCCTGCTCGACCTCTATTAAGTGGGAATGGTTTTTTGACTTCAAAACCTTCAACCATGTTGCACCGGGATATAAATATTACATTTCGATATATTAATTTTAAAAAATATAAGATATATTAGGATATATTTTGATATTAAATAATATTTTTTATTCATATATTATATATTATATTTAATATTCAATAATTTTTTAAAAAAAAACTAAAATTAAAATATCCATCAATTTTGTAAAAATAAAATAAAAATATTTCAAATATTTATATTAAACTCATTAAAATAATAATTATAATCCAACGAATTAAATAATTAGAACTAAAAACGTAATGCAACACAACCTTCGAACCCTATTTTGAATTTTTACAACGCATGTGTAGAATGTCGGAAAATATCGAATATTAAAGAATATCAGACACGACACGTGAGATTTTTTTTTACGTGTCGGTGTATGTAACCCTCAACAATAGTTTTTTTTTTTTTTTAAGCCCTCTCTGTCCAAAACCCGTAACGAAAGTCTTGATGCAATGTAGTGAGGGAATAGGTATGGTTGGTAACCTACTTCTTTAATAGTCTAATCTTCAACTATAATTGTCATCTTTTGGTTTAGCATTATATGCTTAGCTTTACTTACTTATATTTTAATTTAGCGTGATAGAGCATATGCTATGACCATTGAAAATAATAGCAACCTTGGATTATAATAAGAGTTGTGTTAGAATGCTCCAGCTATGTCTGTCCGATCTTAGTCTAACTTTTATCATATAGCTTGAGTTAATATGAGCTAGAGTTAATATGCCATCTTCTATGACGTACTGTAGCGTGCGTGCAATCCACATGCTAAATGCATTACGTCAGAAATAACATATGGATTTGGAAGATCATAAATAACCTATCGGAAGGCATGCTTGGTGAAAGAACCTAGACCTCTACCCCCTTAAAAGTCAATCTTCCAAAGTTTTATAATCAGGATGACAATTATTTTTTCCGTAAATCTAAAACGTGCTTTTTTTTTTTTTTTTTGGGAAGATTATATTTATTACCATATAAATTTACCATCATTACGATCAATTTAGTCACCGTTAGATTAGAATTAAATCTAACGATAATTAATTATCGCTTATAATCTTATTTACTCTCTCACATTCACTCTTGATCTGCCTCTCTCTCTCTTTAGGTTTTCATCCCCTCTCTATATGCCTCTTTCTCTCTCTATATTTAGAAGGTTCAATCAATGGCAGCCTGGATTTAACAATTTAGAGATCGAACTCATGGAAACATACACGAGGGCCTCGCCACTTTTAGGCAAGGAAGGATAATGGATGAGTATATAAAAATAAACTCTAAAGCATTTGTGATAAAGGCTTCCAGCACCCTGAAGTACAAATGATTCGGATACTTGGGCAATATAGTATATAAACTGAGAATGTCCATGAATCCTAAGAAGCTTAAGAATATACTCATGAATCCTAAGAAGCTTAAGAATATACTACAATGGTCTGGGTTTGTCAAAGACAATGAAAAATTCATTAAGTTATTCGTTAATCTTATTAAAAAAAAATATTATTACTCGGTTCGCTAATTTGGATGGGTCTTTTGCTCAGATCTAGACTGCTGCACCTAATTAGTTTATTTCTTCTTGCCGTTTTGTTTTTGCTTTGTTGTTTTTTGAACATTGCCACTTTTGTTTACCCAAAAAAAAAAAAAAAATAGAACGAAACAGACATAGAGGGGATGTGAAAAAAAAGTTAAGATTATAAGAGGTAATTAATCACCATTAAATTTAATTCTAATCTAATTGTGATTAAATTGGTTATAAGGGTGATAAGTTTAACTCGTGGTAAATATAACCTTCCTTTTTTTTTTTTTAGCTAAAATTTATTAAACTTATGCTAGCCTAAACAAGTAAAATAAGGTCTTCCACTCATACTATCGATTTCATCGGCAATCAATTTCGTTTCCACCATTATCATAATTGCTACTAATTTGGAGCAACTCATATTTCTATTAGTTCGACCAATAAGATTAACACATCACAACAAAAAAATCGACCACAATTAAGCTCATGCATTATCCCACTAAATGGTTAAAAATAAAATAAAATGGAATAACTTACATCGATCAAACAACACAACTGAACTATATCAAAAATCAAAATTTCAATAGTTGAATGCAATTCAGCAGCTAGATTCATGCTATAACTACCTCTTCTTTACTTCTGGCTGTGAATTTTGTTAACAAAGAAATACATGATGACTGAGGCTTCAAAATCCCATAATATGAATTGATCCAAATGACATTTTTGGCATAAGAAATTCCAAAGAATTAGATAAAATGTTAACGTACTGTCAGAGTAAATAAAGCTAAAAAAAAGTGAGTGGCGGTGCATATTCAAATGGCGCCGTATTTTCTTTCTCTTGGTTTCCATGCACCTTGAGAAGGACCAGGAGGGCGCTCCCAAGTGGTTTCGCTGGCAAAGGCACTTTTAACATCTTCTGGCCGCGAGTAGCCTTGCCCAACTCCATTAACCTATTTTCATGACACATTCAACAAATGTTAGATAAACATCACTTGAAAAGGGAAAATATGGAAATATTATTCATACTCACAGAAATATTTACAAGGTTACAATATTTACAGAAAAACTAATGGGCCTAAAATGGTAAACCCAAATCCTAAACATAATCTGTCTAAATCCTAAACAAATCTGACTAATAAAGGAAACAAATAATTACATATATTTTTTCAATATTTACAACACTACTTCTCAATATGAGGAATAGATGTTTATCATTCACAGCTTGCCAGTAAGTTTTTGAAATCTATCTGTGGGAAATCCCTTGGTTAAGACATCTGGTAGTTAACGACAAGAGGGAATATAAGGTGTATTAATTAGTTCGTTGTCAAGTTTTTCTTTGATAAAGTGACTGTAAAGAACTAATTCAACCCAAAAGCTTAAGCTGTTGGGTGAGGTTACATTTGATTTTATATATCTATCCTCACACGAGAGCCCATTGGGCTTGAAGTCCCAATACACAGGCCCACCTACCTGTGCGAAGAAAGAAATTTCACTAGAAAGAAAGTGGGGGGCGGCAAGGGAATATAAGGTGTATACCAATGTAGTTCGTTATTGGGTGAGGTTACATTAATGGTTTTATATATCTCAACAGTGACAATCAATTTCAATATGCTTGGTTATGTTGTGTTGAACAGGATTATGAGCTATACAGATGACTGATTTATTATCACACAAATACTTCACAGGTCCTTCACATCTTATTTTGAGATCATCTAGGATAATTTTTAGCCATAATAATTTACAAATGCCTTGGGCCATGACTCGAAACTTTGCCTCAACACTTGATCTAGCAACCACATTCTGCTTTTTACTTCTCTAGGTTTTTAAGTTTCCTTATAGAAACATACAGTAGCCCCAGGTTGACCGTCGATCCATTACGGACCCAGCATAATCAGTGTTAGTATATACTTCCAAGGATAGATTTCCCCCTCTCTGAAGTATTAGTCCTTTGTCTGGAGTGACCTTTAGATACATGAGAATTCTATCTATTGCGTGCATGTATTTCTCCCTTGGGTTATGCATGAATTGACTGGCAATGCTAACTGCATAAGCCAAATCAGGTCTAGTATAAGCAAGATATATCACTCTTCCCGCTAGCCGTTGGTATTGCCATTTGCCAACTGGAGGACTCTCCTCTTCATTCCGTAGCTTGTGATTTTTCTCAATTGGGTACTGGAAGGTTAACATCCAAGCTTTCTCGCTTCTTTAAGAAGGTCAAAGATGTACTTTCTTTGCCGGATAAAGATACCTTCTCGTGAATGGGCAATCTCAATTCCAAGGAAATATCTCATTTTCCCAAGATCTTTAACTTCAAATTCACAAGTTAATTTCTCTTGCAGGACAGGTTTCTCAACTATATCATCTCTTGTGATAATAATATCATCAACATGAACCAGGAGAATAATGATCTTACTTCCTTGGGAGTATTTAAAGCAGAGTGTGTGATCTCTTTGACTCTCAATGATACCATAACCTTGGTAAATCTCCCAAACCAAGCACATGGAGATTGCTTTAAGCCATACAGAGCTTTCTTCAATCTGCAAACTTTATTTTCTCCATTTGTGGAGTCAAATCCCTGTGGGATCTCCAAATTATCTTCCTCTTCTTGCTTGCCATTGAGGAAGGCATTTTTCACATCAAATTGATTTAAGTCCCAATTATAGTGAGCAAGGGACAATAAAGCTCTCACAGTGTTCATTTTGGCCACCAGAGCAAATGTTACCTCATAATCAATGTCATATGTCTGTGGGTAACCTTTAGCTACTAATAGTGCGTTATACCTCTCAAGAGTACCGTCAAAGTTATATTTCAAAGTACAGACCCATCTGCATCCACTGCTTTCTTCCTATCTTCCTATTTAGCCTGTCAACAATTTCTCATGTTATATTCTTCTCCAAGACATTCATCTCATCATGCATGGCTTGAACCCACTGACGTTGCGGTTGAAATAGAAGGCTAAATTACAAGAAACCACCATCAACTTATGTGGCTTTTCAAATAACCAACTTATACTTTTAATCGATACAATTAACTCTCATGTACTATAAAATTAAAACAATTAAACATATTTGATGTCATCCTTCGCTTTCTTGAGGTATCTTCTCCATCGGGGAGTGCCGGCGACAAAGTAGGAATCATAAGTGTGATGTCAATATACACAATGGTAACTGGTAGTGCTGTGGTGCAATGGGCTTCTATCATTGCTTGTTCAGTGTGCTCAAGCAAGTGAGCAACCCTCGAATTGTCTCTCCGTTGAATTTGTGGCCAACCTTTCGGGTCAACGGGAAGATCCTAGCAATGCACATCACGCATATCGCTATTCTTTGCCGCCATTGACGTCGTCAACAGCATCAGAATAACAAAGGTACTCGTACTAGTTTTGTTGTGTCCATAAGGAAACTTATTTCAGTTGAATCACCATTGGCTCTGGCTGGATCACCACTGGCGTCGTCATCTTGGAGATATAAAAAATGTATTTCGTCTTCTTCGTTGAAATCACTGTCGTATATAGAATTCACATATATTATATTAAATATTAGAATTACTTTATTATTATTTTGTAATAGTTAGAATACTCTAGAAGCTTATTTGGGCTTAACCCATTAGGACTTTTTAATCTTTTTAAATAGAGAATTCTTGTACAGATATACTTACAATTCAATTATATACAAATCCTTCTTTATAATTCAATTTGGTATTAGAACTCTCGATTCTGAGGGCTCTACTTCCGCAAACCGCCGCCTTAAAAGATGGAACCTTATTTGCCTTTTGCTGCCACGAACCCGCCACCGGAAAAATTTTCCAGGGACTTTTGGGACCAAGAGGTCTACTATTTCATTCCGTTTTCTCAGATCTATCATTCTACAAAAGTTTTTCTTTCACCGGACGACCAAAACAACACCAAAAGACGCCAAACAACATTGTTCCAACGACAAACAACACTATTCCGGCAACTTTTTGACTCCGACCAGCCACAGACAGGTTCGCGCTCGCCGGACGACCTCGCCGTGAAAAGCCCAGCTCTGGCGGACCTCGCACGCTCTCTCACGCGCCACCAGTCCTTCTTTTTGTTGGATCTAAAAGAGGGTGAGGAGCTTTGGTGAGGTGGCTTCGCCGAGATCATAACAGACCCACCAGATGGCTCTGAATTAGAATTAGACGAGTGAGAAGCAGTGTGTTTAGATGAGACCATAATAGATCCATCTGGCAACTTAACATTCAACATGACCACTGTGCGACTCTCTTCTCCCCTGACAGTTTGAAGCACTTCACAAAGAGAGGGTAACTTTTCTTCACCGAGAATCTAAACTTGGATATGGTCATGTTTAGAGCTGAGGCCAGCAAGAAAATCAAAGATCTGATCCCTTTCAACCGATGTTGCCAGGGTAGTGGCATCCTCAGTGCATTTCATCTTCAAGCTTCGATATTGATCAAGCTTAGTCCAAAGCTATCTGTTACAGAGAGGGAGCCTTGTCTAGTAGAAAATATCTTATTCCTCAATTCATAGCATGTGGGAACATCTTGTTTCATAGAGTACGTTGATCGAAGAACCTCCCAAATCTCAAGGGCGATAGGTAGAACATGTAATGCTGACTCACTTTAAGGGTCATAGAGTTTCACAGCCATATCATAATCAGGAAGTCTTCATCATCCCATTTAGCAAACTTGGGGTCTTTTTTGGCAGGAACAGGCCTTTAAGATGAGAAACCTTATGTCATCCTCTGGGAATAGTAGAACAAGATGAGACCACTGTGATATGAACCTTGGAAGAGCTCCACCCCAAAAGCTAGTTCGTAAGGTAGGAGAGCCCAAAGTC
This sequence comes from Gastrolobium villosum, assembly GCA_032173675.1. Taxonomy (NCBI): domain Eukaryota; kingdom Viridiplantae; phylum Streptophyta; class Magnoliopsida; order Fabales; family Fabaceae; genus Gastrolobium; species Gastrolobium villosum. The sequence continues at coordinate 99,522 of JAVKPL010015300.1, read as the reverse complement.
CATATAAACCCTACACCAGAACCTTATGTTTTGATGTGGGACTCTAAATCTCACACATTGCAATTGGATCGTAACATTCAACCATGACTCACAGCCTTGGCACCCACGCGGTCTGGCTTTGCATTAGTCTTTTACTAGCCCTGGACGAACACTGCAATGCAGCATCACCAGCCGCACAACTCGATTGCAACTAGAAGACATAATGGAAGCCTCTGATACTAACTGTATTGAACCTTGGGAGAGCCTCATCCCAAAAGGTAGCTCGTAAGGTAGGAGAGCCCAAAGTCCATATAAACCCCACACCAGAACCTTATGTTTTCGATGTAGGGCTTCAAGTCTCATATCTTGCAATTGGATCATAACACACTGCAAATAATTCTTACCATTGAGTCGATAATTCTGATGTAATGCGGGGAGACCATTTGGATTGAGAGGAACAGTTGGCTGAATGGCAGACAATGTGGAGTGTTTGTAGCGCTCTCAACGTCCGACATAATGCTAAATGGGCCAAGAAAAAGCTTTTAGTAACACAAAAGAGTATGGGAAATACAAACGAAATCTCCGTCGACTCCAAACAGCGATAAGAAGATCAGATCTAAGCAATGGAGGTTCAAGCAACTCAAATATGAAGGAAAAAAATCAGATCTTTGCCAAAAAATTGGATCTTGATGCCTGAGATAACAAACCAACAACCCAAATGATGTCCGATGACCAAAGTGAGAGCAGATCTGAAGAGGAGGTGAGTGGGTGACCATGTTTGCCCGTGGTAGACGGCGAGAGGCCGTCGAAAAACGTCTCACGCTCCAGCAGAAGGTGGCGCATGATTGCCACGCGCAGAGGAAATATGAGCAAGTGAGGGTGCGATGGCTCTTTGTTTGAGGTAGGTCTTGGGGCGTTGGATAGATCAACTCTTGATTCTGTTGAGGTAGGTTTCTGCTGGAACGGTTGCCAAAATTTTTTTCTGGTGGGGCCTGACGGTGGCTAATGGTGGCTGTCGAAGGTTGGTTGCTGTGGCGGAGACTACAAAAGGTTTTAGGGCAGATGTATTTGAAGAATGGTTACTAAAAAACCGCACTAACGGCGACGAACGAACCCGCACGTGAGGTAGGAATTGCGACTGAAGGCAGACAGCTACACTAGAGGCAGGCTTAGGGTTTAGCAGAAACAAAGGCGCAAGATCTGAGCTCTGATGCCACTTGAAAGGGGAAAATATGGATATATTATTCATGCTCATAGAAATATGTATAAGGTTACAATATTTATAGAAAAACTAATGAAAAACTAATGAGCCTAAAAGGGTAAACCCAAATCCTAAACATAATCTGTTTGAATCCTAAATAAATCTAGCTAAGAAAGGAAACAAATAATTACATATATTTTTTCAATATTTACAACAGTATGCAAATGAGGTAGCAGGCCATCCACAAAACAAACTTATAAACTTCAATTCAATTCAATTGCTTTTGCTGTGCAAGGTCCCATTGACATCTTCATTTCTTTTTACTATTTTGAAAAAAATAAAGTACAAAATTTCGGAACTTACACATGGTGCATTTAAAATTATATCAGTACAGAGCAAGCCATTTACATCAAATGCCATTGGTGATGTTTATAATACTGCACTTCTGCATATTTAAATATTTTCAATATAAACAATTTCACATTTGTACTTTCAATTTAACCACAACACTGCCATTAATGAAGAGAACTGTGGGGAGTTTTCATATTCACATTTTGTCTATAAATCTGCAAAAAAGCTCCTCATGTGTTTTCCCAGGTATAACAATAAAATATATAGGGTGATGAATGAATATGCAAATATTAAACTAATTAAAAAATAAAAAAACAATATTCTCTCTCCACCAATCGTATTTCTCTACACAAGTTTTTTCTCTCATCCAATTTTCTTTCTGCCTGTTTGGATAAATATAAATATGAAAAATACTATTATAATAAATAGTATCTCATGCTTAGCATGTGTTTAAGATTTCTCAAATCCATGGCATAATGTTTTAGTAGTGTCATGTCCAATATTAAGTTTAATCAACTCAGACTGAATAAGACTAATTTGTTGATGATTAGCATAGACCTAATACATCATAAATTTCAGAATTAACCCATTATTAATTAATTTCATGTCAACAGTTCCAATAAAACAATAAACATTAGTAGAAGCTCTAAACTCACTGTCTCTAAGCAGGCAGATAGGATTGTCATGCCAGGCAATGCATCAATTCCACGCTGCAAAAGGATAACATAACAGATATTTAAGATGTATGAGTTTTAGCCTATGACTAAACTGAAATTTAGCAACTATCTTATGCTAGCAATTTGCAAGTGAAAGAGAAAAATCCTGACCTGGCGTTCCACTTTTGTCTTGTATATGAACCCTCCACAACAAAAAAGTGTAGAAGAGACAAAGAATCTGCCCAATAACAAGTTCCCATATATTGAAAATATGTATGGAAAAAGAATAAGGCAACACTGACGTGTGACAAGACAATGAGAAGTCTGTTTTATGAGCTACATATAGTATTGAGCCCCTAAATCTAGGTTTTATTTTTTTAACTTGGCATAACCACAACACAAATAAGATATAAGAGAAAGTTTTTATTACATGCAGGATAGCACTCCAAATATTGCCCATCCTCTTGTGGTACCTCCACCTCGATCCTGCTTATAGTCTGCAACAATGAATAAATAGGGCTAGCCATTCATTTAACTCAAATGAAAGAAAGTTAAAAAATAAAATAAAATAAAATGTAACACCATTGGCATAAGGCCCATAACTGTCCTGTCTTCCAATCCCAGAAATTAAGTACATATAAAGCACAAGAGGAATACTCAAATAGTAGTTGAGTCTATAATTTTCTGGTTAAGTTAGTATCACTCACCACACATTTTTGTAAGCACAAATTGAATTGGCTCATAACCCTCAACTGGAATTGTGATATTAACTTCATATGGGGTATCACGGGCCACCTCACCTGGAAAAGAGTTGAAACATAAAAGTTTAACACGGACAACTCCACGAAATTGATGCTCCTAAAATGCGTGGTACCATACATCTCCAATCAACAATCAACATTGTAGGTGACAAAGTAGTAGGAGGCCTTCCATAGGAAGCAGATCCAGACAATTTAACTTCCAAACCCTTATTTGGAATGACCTGGTAATCAGCAATCAACAATGGTCATATTCCCAGTACCTTGAGGAAAGACGATAACGGTTTCCCAGAGACTAAACCAATAAAAAAGTACCTGTAAACTAGGTTTTTGAACCAAGGAGGAGAGTGAAGCAACTGCGGTCATAAACAGGACTACCTGAGCTTGCCCTGTCTGAATGCTGTAAAAAGATAGCAAAACACATTATTTGTAACAATTGAAGGAAAGTTTGGGTAAGTGAAGCACACATACATATTACAGCTGATAACAGATGAATAAAATGTCAATGATCAACAAGAAGAAGTGGCAGCGGCAGGAGCAGCAATCCTGACCTAAAATCACGATTGAGTTTCTCAAAACCAAATTGAGTCATGCCATTATAAACCTACAATTTCACAAAAAGCGAATTCATTAAGTATTATAATTTAATTGACTAAACCCCCATCCAGTCCTGAAAAACTCCGGGAACAAAAATTTGGTCCTGAAAAGATTATTACATCAAAATAATCTAAAAGTTTTTCACAAAAAAAAAAAAAAAAGTAGTCTAAAAGTTACTGTTTACTGGGACCAAACTGAAGTTATTCAAGGACCAATTTGATGTCATTGATTTTTCGAGCTCCAAATTGATATTTTGATAATCTTTTGAGAACCAAATTGGGGGTTTACTCTAATTTACTTACTAGAATTATGCATACTATTTTCAAGTAAACAAATATATACACATAAATTAGAATGGTAGAGCTGCTCACAAGTTCCCATGATCGTGGATGAAAACCAACAGTGAAGCCTTGAAATACTTGTGGGCCCGGTTTATCACATGGAATTGCAAGTTCAACTAAAACTCTGAGAGACAACAAGATCGAAATAATTTTTACATATACAAAGTTCACGAAAGTACTTTAAGAAACAAGCACCAGAAAATCATCATGATATCGATTTTAATCTGTTCAGAACAATCAAAGGCTACACAAAGTATATATTCTTCCCCTTTTAAATATTGGAAGAACTGAAGGAAATTGTTGGTCAATTGCACACAATAATCTGGTATTTATAAACAGTAACAGTATAAATCAAGAGTAACTAAACAGCATAATTATAGATACTAATTGCTTATAATAAGCTCTATTGTAAATATTAGAATTATTTTATTATTTTGTAATAGTTAGAATACTCTATAAGTGTATTTGGGCTTAATGGGCTTTTAGTCTCTTTAATTATAGAACTCTTGTACAAATATTACTCAATTCAATTATATACAAATATTTCTTTCAACTTGGTATCAGAGCTCTCGATTCTGAGGGCTCTACTTTCGCGACTGCCGCCATTAGAGCGGAAACCTTCTTTTGTTTGCCTCTCGCCCACCGGAAAATTTTCTGGGGACCTTTTGGACTGAGAGGACCTTCGTTCGAATCCTTTTTCATGGATCTATCAGTTTTCAGACATTTCCCATTCATCCGACGAGCAGATCAACCTAAACAACCCAAATCGCTACTGTTCATCACCGGAAAAGCACTTTCCGGCGACCCTTTGAACTCTGATCAGCCACAGACAGAACCGCAACCTCCGTGCGACCTCCCGTGAAAAGCCCAGCTCCGTCCAAACACCCACGCGTCGACAACGTCACCGGCGCGTGACGACGAGTCTTCGTCTCCGACCATCGTCGTTCTAGTCGTCTCTTCCTTCTCTGTTTGGATCTGTGTTGATCTCTTTGATAGGACATCATTTGGTTTGCGTTTCTGTTTATCTTTGTTGATTTTTCGATTTAAAAAAAAAAAGGGAAATTTGTTTTTACTGTTCTGATTGGCTATGTTTGGTAAGATCACACACTCTACATCTCTTCTTACTTCTTGCACTACAGGGCCGACCCAGTTCAAATACCCACTTTCAAAAATTCGTGGATTATGAATTCTGGTGCAATTGATCATATGACTTGTCTAGATGATCTGTTTCTTTCATATCACCCTACTAGTGGAGCAAATTTTTGGTGCCACCATGGTATGTACCACTTCCTTTCAAATTTTGCCACTTGGATTTTATTTTTCTTTTTTCGTTTTTTTCATCTCACTTTCACATTCTCTCTCCATTTATGATTGGTTTTCCCCACTGAAAAGTTGGTACCACGGTTGTACCATAAAATTTTTCCTACTAGTGGTATCCGTACTATAGTGTTGACTGAACACACTACTTCTTTTATTCCTGAGCCTGATATTAATTCTGATGACTTACTCATTCTTGTAAGGAAAGGGAAAAAGTCTTGTAGCCAACATCCTATTTCTCATTTTGTCTCCTCTAAGAATCTCTCTATATAACATAGAAGTTTTATTCCAGCACTTGACTCCATTTCAATCCCGAAATCAGTACATGAAGCATTAAAGGATAATAATTGGGTTCAAGCTATAAGCATGAGGAGATGAATGCATTGGAGAAGAATAATAAATGGGAAGTTGTTGACAGGCCAAATGGAAAAAGCATAGTAGGGTGCACCTGGGTGTATACTCCGAAGTATAATTCTGATGGGACTCTTGAGAGGTATAAAGCTCGACTGGTAGCCAAGGGATACACACAGACCTATGACATTGATTACGAAGAGACATTTACTCCAGTGGCCAAAATGAACACTATAAGAGTTCTATTATCCCTCGCTGCTCAATTTAGCTAGGATTTGAATCAATTTAATGCGAAAAATGCCTTCCTCAATGGTGAATTAGAAAAAGAGGTTTACATGGAGATTCCACCAAATGGAGATAATAAAGTTTGCAGGTTAAAGAAGGCGTTGTATGGCTTGAAGCAATCCCCGCGTGCTTGGTTTGGAAGATTTACCAAAGTTATGCTTTCATTGAGATACAAGTAAAGCCAAGGGGATCATACACTTTTCTTTAAACATTCTCAGGAAGGTAAGACCACTATCCTTCTAGTTTATGTTGATGAAATTATTATAACAGGGGATGATATAGGTGAGAAATGTGCTCTAAAAAAAAGACTGACTGTTGAATTTGAAGTTAAAGATCTTGGAAAACTGAGATATTTTCTTGGGATAGAAGTTGCTCATTCAAAGCAAGGAATATTTATTTGTCAAAGGAAGTATGTTCTTGACCTCATTAAAGAAGTAGGAAAAGTTGGGTGTAAACCTTCCAGTACTCCGATTGAGTAGAATCACAGACTAGGAAGTGAAAATGAGAGCTCTCCAATTGACAAAGGATAATATCAACGAATAGTGGGAAGATTGATATATCTAGCCCATACTAGACCTGATCTAGCTTATGCAGTTAGTGTTGTTAGTCAATTTATGCAAGATCCGAGGGAGAAACACTTGCGAATTGTGGACAAGATTCTCCAATGTCTGAAAGGAACACCAGGTAAAGGACTATTGTTCCAAAGAGGAGGAAACCTATCTTTAGAAGTTTATACTTACGCCGATTATGCTGGATCCGTTACTGACCAACGGTCTACTTCGGGCTATTGTATGTTTGTCTCTAGAAATCTTATAACATGGAGAAGTAAAAAGCAAACTGCGGTTGCTAGATCAAGTGTAGAAGCAGAATTTGGAGCTATAGCTCAAGGTATTTGTGAGTTATTATGGCTGAAAATCATTCTCGATGATCTCAAGGTGAGATATGAAGGATCTATGAAGTTACTATATGATAATAAGTCAGCTATCTATATAGCCCACAATCCAATTCAACACGATCGAACCAAACATATTGAGATTGATCGCCACTTCATTAAAGAGAAATTTGACAGTGGACTGATCACTACTCCATATATTCTTTCTAGTCGTCAATTGGCTGATGTCTTAACTAAGGGTCTTCCTAATGATAGATTTCAAAAACTTACTACCAAGCTGGAAATGATAAATACCCATTCCTCAACTTGAGAGGGAGTATTTTAAATATTAAAATTATTTTATTATTTTGTAATAGTTAGAATACTCTAGAAGTGTATTTGGGCTTAACCCACTAGGTCTTTTAGTCTATTTAAATAGAGAATTCTCATACAGATATTACCAAATTCAATTATATACAAATACTTCTTTCAACTCTCTACAAGTCAACTCTTATTTAGTGATGACAAAGTTACATATAACATCTGCCAAGTTTTAACAATTCCCCTCGAGCGAAAACATATAAGTTATGAGTACCAAGCTCATAACGACGTAATAAATATATCAGCTAGTTAATTATTGGAGTTTACAAAACCAAAAGCAATCTCGCCTGAAAGAACCTTTTCTCTAAACAATCAATCTCTATGTGTTTCGTCCTTTCATAGAAAATAGGGATAAAAGCAATATATAATGCAACTTGGTTGTCATAAATCAGTTTCATTGCCTTAACATTTCCCAATTTAAGATGTAAAAGGAATTGTTTTAACCATGGAATTTGGCTCCTCTAAAGTGAGGGGTGCACTATAGAGAATAAAATGCGGAGTTATAACATGTGCCTAATTTTAAAACTTCCCCTCAAACTAGAGCATATATGTTATATGCGCCAGGCTTGGTCATTATCGGAGGATGATTGGGAAGTTAAATTATCTTACAATAACTAGACGATATTTCCTTTGTTGTGAGCGTGGTAAGCCATTTCTTGACTTCCCATATGACTCTCATTAGGATGCTATTGTTAGGATATTTTGACACATCAAAGGAACACCAGGTAGAGGCTTATTATATGAAGATAAGGGGTATATGGAGATCTATGGTTATACAAAAGCTGACTGGGTAATTCAGGCTATTGTGTTTTTTTTCTTTTTCTTTTTGTTGGGAGAGGGGGTGATGGAATCTGATTTCATGGAAAAGCAAGAAGCAAATTGTAGTAAGTGTAGTAGCTAAGTATCAAACAATGGGAGTTGTAACTTGTGAAACTCATTTAATTAAGGCAGATGATCAAAGAATTGAAAATCTGTAAACAACAGCCAATGAAACTAGTTCTTGACAATCCGACCAGATTGCATGTATCCTTAAACCCAGTCTTTCATGAAAGAACCAAGCATTTGAGAGAAGTTCGCTCAGGGGAGATCAAAACAGCATTTGTTAAATCCCCTGATCTACTTGCGGAAGATATTTTCACTAAGGCTCTTAGAGGTCCCCAAATCAACTATATATGTGACAAGCACAGCGCATATGATATACATGCACCAACTTGAAGGCGGGTGTTAGAATATCTGATAAGAGGGTTGTTAGAATATCTTAACAAATATGTAAATGATAGGAAATCATGTATATTATTAATCATGTAAAAAAGGAAGGAAATCATGTAATTATTTTCGTACTCTTATATATAGAACTACGTGTGGTTTGATTGAGACACAATTCACTCAATATTCAAGTAAAACTATAAGAGCTAAATACTTATTCAAATTTGGAAGTTAAATTCAAAAGGGAAAGGGGAAAGGGGGAGAAGGGGAGCCTTCAAATCTACAGTATAATTGCCTCCAAATCCAACTTAAAGTAAAGCAGCAGACTCTTTGGTTTGACTCACAAATTAACATTGAAAAATGATAAATTGATAATGAACAAATAAAGGTTTTTGACATTTGCATTTTACAATAAAAAATGACAGCTGAGAACGGGATAAAGTATCAAAGACCTGCAGTTTGATTCATACGTGACATTACATATGCATCCAGGATGACCTGCAAGTAGAAAAAACTAAAAAACATATGTGATATGCTACTTTGAAACAGGATTTAGAATACATTGATGGTCCACAAAAGAAAAATACAATCAAGAATGGGAAGGAATCAGGGTTGGGGCATTGTGCACATTTCAAGTAGCCAAGATAGATAGTCATACCTTTACATTGTCCATTCAAACAACTCCCACATATGATATTTACCTGAAAGACATGAATGTAACATGAGAAAGGTGCATCTATCACATAATGACAAAGCATTGTACTAAAGAAGCCTGAACTTTTTACAGCTAAAAAATTAAGCATTGGACCAAAAACGTTTAGCCTAGTGGGCACCTATTGTGTATCTATGCATGGCAGTTAACAAAGTCTGGGTTCTATTACAGTCACACAGTTCCTTCCCAGGAACTTGAGCCTGGTCATACCTCCTTTCTTCATGAGAGAACCCCCATTCCCATTTCCCCTATCCATTTTCTGGAGTCTTGGATCTAGTACATAAAGAAATAAATAAATAGAAGTTTCAGAGTAGCACCAACCTTGGCTGTTCGTCCCATTTTGTCATAACTTTGTTCACAACCCATCAGGTCACCATTATAAAACTCCTACACATTGAGAAAATGGCTTAGAAAGCAGGAGAAAAGGTATTAAGAAAGAGAAAGGATGAGAATTGGAATTGAAATATAAAATCAAGTTTGAAACACATAATATTTTTTAGTCTAAGTGTCACTGGACTCTACTTGTGCACATGTAATGCCTGCTACTCTCTCCAAGAGGCCCATGCAGTCTTACATTGGCCATAAAGGAGATTGCAACGTCTTTGAAAGTTCCTTCTTTAATATTAATTATTTTTGCAACTTGGAATTTTTTTCTTAGAATTACAATACTGCTTCTGTGACTCGGAAAAGATGAATGTGCTCCTTGCACCATTTATGCTTTAAATCTTTGATTATTATTTCCACAAATTTAACATCTTGCTGATGTGTTTGACACTGCTAGGTATTCTTACTAGCAAAACATCAAATACAAACCAGTGGAAAAGAACAATATAAATTATAATAATATCCTTCCAAAAGGAATTTATGTATAAGCAGTACCATTACTCACGATTTTTATTTTGTTTTCACAAAATATAGAAAACACAGAAGGAACTTACTTGTACAAAGTCAGATTGGCCAGAACCAGCAACAAAGTAGTTGAACCTATCAAATCGGCCAAAATCAACATATCCCTAAATAGTTTGGGGCATCAGCTAATGAAGTAAAAAACATGTTACATCAAAGAAAATTAGCATGCCTTAATAGATAAAGTTTGTAACAAAAGATAAGAAACAGGAAAACCCAAGTACCCAGCAATAATTATTCATCACACACACATGACATCTATGACCTGATTGGAAATCAAATTTAAGGAAATCTAGGACAGATGTAAGATCCTCAATTACTGTAGCCTGTAGCTTAACCTAATTTAAGTGTTTGAAAGTCATTATATATTCAGATAGTTATTAGAGGAACACTTCTGTGTATCAACCTTTTAATAAATAATGAAAGACACGAATAAATAACCAATAGTCTTCCTAAAACCCTTTTTTTAAAAAAAAAATAGGGGATGAAGAAAAAGGAACTAGAAACAAAAATACATCAGTTCAAAAGCGTCACTATCCCTCTGCAAATCTCCTTCAATATAACGATGAGCAGAAATCCAAGCAGAACTAAAACTAATCTATTCAGTCCCCAGTGACATAAGAAAAAGAATGATAAATAAGCAGAACTCAAATGCCTATTCAGCAGTACATATTTGCAATTGGTGTAAGTTAACCATTAAGCAAATGAATGAATCAAACAACCGATTGCTATAGCAATCTTTTTAAGATTTATAATAATTCAGGCCAAGTTGAATATGGTTTACATTTTACAGAGATGGTGCCTTAGGTTCTTGAGGCAGAATATACCAAGAGGATTAAAAAAAATGCAAACCTACATATATTCTTCATCAGATAGCATAATCACTACTCTACCCACAAGCCCAAAAGAGGAGAGTGTTAATATACCCTAATGATTCTGTTAATCAGGAAGATTAAGCCACATTAGCAGAGACTCCAAAACTGAATTAGTTATTCAGTTACCGTCGTTGTTACGGTTACTTTTTCTTCTTCCTTTCTATGTATATATATATCTTGTGAATACTCTGTAATCGATAGTTTTTCATAATGAAATTTTTCTCTTCCAAGAATTGTAAGATGGTATCACAGCTCAATTGACAGCTCTGGTCCATTCACCTTCCGCCATTCAAGATTTTCATTGAGTTTCTTTCTTTCTTCTTGAAACTATGGCTGAACAAAACCAAAATCAGCTTTCAGATCCATTTTTTCTTCATCCAAGTGAGTCTCCTTCTTTAATTCTTGTATCGCCATTGATGAACGAGAAGAATTATTGTTGAGATATTTAAAATCATTAATGTAACCTCTCCCAACAGCTTAAGCTTTTGGGTTGAATTGGTTCTTTACATGGTATCAGAGCCTCGGTGTACCAGGTTCGATCCTCACCGCCCCCACTTTCTTTCTAGTGGAATTTCTTTCTTCGCACAGGTAGGTGGGCCTGTGCATTGTCCACCCTTCAAGCCCAGTGGGCTCTCGTGTGAGGGGGCGTGTTGAGATATATAAAATCATTAATGTAATCTCTCCCAACAACTTAAGCTTTTGGGTTGAATTGGTTCTTTACAATTATCATGCATGGTCTCGTGCCATGACTGTTGCATTGACATCCAAGAACAAAATGACATTTGTGAATGGCAATATCATGGCTCCTGCGCAAGATCATCCAACGTATTCTGCTTGGGAAAGGTGCAATATGATGATTTCTGCTTGGCTCCACAGATCCATAGAAGATTCGATTGTGCAATCCATTCTTTGGATTGATAAAGCATATGAAATCTGGAATGATTTACGTGATCGATTTTCTCAATCTAACATGTTTCGTATTTCTGATCTACAAGAAGATGCGTATCAAATGAATCAAGGAAACAGGTCAGTGACTGATTATTTCACAAATTTGAAGTCAGTATGGGATGAACTGAATAACCTGCGACCATTACCAGCTTGTACATGTGGTATGTTGGTTCAGATGCGTGAATACAGAGAAAATGATCGAGTGATAAGATTCTTGAGAGGTCTCAATGAACAATATAGCCATGTTCGTTCACAAATTATGCTGATGAGTCCTTTTTCCGAATATCAACAAAGCTTTTTCTTTAGTTGTCCAGCAAGAAAGGCAGTTTCAGAATAAAAATCATAACAATGTGATTGAAAGCAAAAATTTTGCTAGTTCCTCTGAAGGTTATCGAGGACGTAGAGTTCCATACAGAGGCCGTGGACGTTCAAACTTTGGAAGAGGACAAGGATCAGGATCAGGATCCAAATATTGCACACATTGTAAAAAGACAAATCATACTGTCGAGACATGCTATTTCAAGCATGGCTTTCCTCAAAGTTACCGTACCAAGAATCAATATCAAGAACACAATGCACACAATGTGGTTCAAGAGCAAGAAGGTCAATATCTTGACTGCAGGGAAGTTTCTGATTCACACATGTCAATTCCGAAAGAAAAATATGCAGAATTCTTGAATTACATGGAGCAATCACAACCAACACATGCCACTAACATGGCACAAGCAATCGGGGCAGAGGACAAGACTACACTCCCTGCAGGTAACAATTTTATTCAGTGGTTTTTAGACACTGGAGCTACGGATCATATTACGCATATACGTTCCATCTTTTCATCAATTCACAAGATAAAGCCCATATCAATTGTGTTGCCAAATAGTTCTACTGTGATTGCATCTCATTCTAGTATCGTAAATATCACTTCTTCCCTCACACTAAGGAATGTGTTATTTGTACCAGAATTCAAAGTTAATTTGATCTCTGTGACAAAGTTATTAGATGACTTGGATTGCTATTTGATGTTCAATGCTTCCTGTTGTTTAATCAAGCAGAGAATTACATTGAAGACGATTGGTACAGCTGAAATGAGCGGTGGTCTATTCATCATAAATGCTGTCTCTAATGAAGATTTACAGCTAAATAAGTCTAGGACTTCTTTTCAATGTAATTAAAACAGTCCCTTGTTATGGCATCTTCATTTGGGACATATATCAGAAACTGTATTAAGAAATGTTTCTAGTCAGTTTTCTTTTGTTCCTGATATACACATCAAGCCATGTGATGTATGCCACTTTGCTAAACAAAGGAGGCTCCCATTTCCTTTAAGTACTTCTCATATAAATAAAGTCTTTGACATTTTACATGTTGATATTTGGGGCCCCTTCTCCATTTCTTCTGTTCAAGGCTATAAATATTTTCTGACATTGGTTGATGACTAGTCTCTCACGGTTCACTTGGGCCAGATTTATGACTCTCAAAAGTGAAGCACGTCAGCATTTACAAAGCTTTATTTCATATGCTCAAAAACAGTTTAATACATCTGTGAAATGTGTTAGATCGGATAATGGAAGAGAATTCTTGATGCCAGAATTTTATGTTCAAAGAGGAATCATTCACCAAACCAGTTGAGTTGAGACTCCACAACAAAATGGTTTGGTGGAAAGAAAGCATCAACACATCATGAATGTCACCCGCAACCTTGCTTTTCAAGCTCATTTGCCACAATCTTTCTGGACTTATGCAGTCCAACACTCGGTCATGCTGATTAATAATCTTCCTACTCCTCTTTTTTAGCAAAATTCTCCATATGCAGTTCTGTATCAGAAACCACCATGTCTTGATCAACTACGAGTATTTGGTTGTCTGGCATTTGCTTCCACCTTGGTTTCACAAAGAAATAAACTTTCTCAAGAACCCGTAAAAGTGTGTACCTTGGTCATTCTGAAACAACCAAAGGCTACATACTTCATGATCTTACTTCCAGGGAATTTTTCATCTCCCGAAACACTATTTTATATGAGACAATTTTTCCTTTTTCTAATATACATCATACTTCTGATCACCTCATCTCTAATGGGACCCATACTTCTGACCAATCCATACCCCAATCCATACCTCAACCTATACATCACAATCCTGATCCATATATGACAGATATCAACCCTTTACCTAACACACAACCACTTCCTCCTACTTTACAACCTACTGCAGACATAACTAATGACAACCACTTACATAATCCTCAACCTTCTTTACCACGTCGTTCCTCTAGACTCAAAAATCCACCTAAATATCTTCATGATTTTCATTGCAACCTGGTTCATCAAAACCCCACTCAACCAAAATACCCTTTACATGATGTCCTTACTTATACATCCTGCTCACCCAAATTCCAGAAATTTTGTTTTAATGTCTCAATGCATGTAGACCCAAAGACCTATACTCAAGTCATCAAACATACTTGCTGGAAAGAAGCTATGCATACAGAACTGACAGCCTTAGCATTAAATAACACATGGCAGATTGTTGATCTCCCAGAAGGGAAGTCACCCATCAGATGCAAATGGGTTTTCAAAACCAAGTTCAATGCATATAGATCAATAGAAAGGCATAAAGCAAGACTGGTTGCAAAAGGCTATACACAAGTAGAAGGTATCGATTACCTAGAAACTTTCTCTCCAGTAGCTAAATTGACTACAGTTCGCACCATTTTAGCCATTGCTTCTGCAAATCAGTGGTTCCTTGAACAACTAGATGTTAACAACGCTTTTTTACACGGTGATCTAAATGAGGAAGTTTATATGACTCTCCCTCCTGGCTTTGCTGGTGACAAATCCAAACGAGTGTGCAAACTTCTCAAGTCTTTATATGGCCTTAAACAGGCTAGTAGGCAGTGGCATCAAAAGCTCACATCAGCTCTCAAATTCCTTGGTTATCATCAGTCTTCAGCTGATCATTCTTTGTTTACTCTCAAAACTGATTCACATTTCACTGCTCTTCTAATATATGTGGATGACATTGTTCTGACTGGTAACAATATGGAGGAGATCCACCGTGTCAAAGAGTTCCTAGACAAGCAGTTTAGAATCAAAAACCTTGGGCCTTTACGTTTCTTTCTGGGACTTGAGATTTCTCGTTCTCAAAAAGGAATCATTCTTAACCAAAGGAAATACGCCCTTGAGCTTCTTTCTGATACTGGTTTACTTGCTGCCAAGCCAGCCTCTACTCCAATTGATGCATCTTCAAAACTCAGTCGTTCTACTGGATCTCAATTGCCTGATGCCTCTTCTTATCGTAGACTTATTGGCAGGCTATTATATCTCACAACCACAAGACCTGACATTGCCTTTTCTGTGCAACAACTTAGTCAGTTTGTTTCAGCTCCAACTGACGCTCATTTACTTGTTGCTCATAGGGTCCTACGATACATCAAACGTTCTCCAAGTGTTGGCCTCTTTTTCCCTTCAAACAACTCACTTAAACTTTCGGGTTATTCTGATTCTGATTGGGCTTGTTGCCCAGATACCCGAAGATCCATCACAGGTCATTGTGTTTCTCTTGGTTCTGCCTTGATTTCATGGAAATCAAAGAAGCAAACTACTGTTTCTAGGTCCTCATGTGAAGCTGAATACCGTGCGTTGGCCAGTTTAACATGCGAGTTGCAATGGATGTCCTACTTACTCCAAGATCTTCACCTTCCTGCTATTCAACCAATATCTGTCTACTGTGATAATGCTTCTGCAATATATTTGGCACATAATCCTACATTCCATGAACACACTAAACATGTGGAACTTGATTGCCATGTTGTTAGAGAAAAAGTGCATGTAGGTCTCATTCATCTTCTTCCTGTGTCATCTTCTGCACAACTAGCTCACGTCTTTACCAAGCCACTTCTTGCTACTGCTTTTAGTTCTGCCGTCTCCAAGTTCGGCCTAGTGGATATACATAGTCCTACTTGTGGGGGGTGTTAATATACCCTAATGATTCTGTTAATCAGGAAGATTAAGCCACATCAACAGAGACTCCAAAACTGAATTAGTTATTCAGTTACGGTCGTTGTTACAGTTACTTTTTCTTCTTCCTTTCTATGTATATATATATCTGTGAATACTCTGTAATCGATAGTTTTTCATAATGAAATTTTTCTCTTCCAAGAATTGTAAGAGAGAGAGAGTTCAAGAATTAGAACACATAATGAACGAAGTACTTGAAAGCATAGTGGCATGGACTACCGTTTGTGATCTATTCTCCACATCTTTGCAGAATCGTACCACCAAGTCAGAACCTTGCTGCATCAATTCAAAGTGAATAACTTAGCAGCATGCCTAGAACCAAAACTGAACACATATATTAAAAAAATATAAAATAAACAATCATATATTATAACAACACCCGAAGATATCAATAAACATAATAAGTGTCTAAGAGCATTACCTTCACATCATACTCAAAAAGGTAACCAATCCAGCTACTCTAATTAACCGGTTAAGTAAAAACAAGCTTAGAAATAAAAAAACATAATTAACAATATCATCAATTAATAACTATTAACAATCCATATTATATTAAGAGTAAATACTTTTTTTGGTCCTCGGCAAATTTTACGATACTAGTCCCTAACACATAAAAAGGCTATTCGTGGTTCCTGAAAAATTCAAAATGGACCCATTTTAGTCCGAACTAACATGGATCTTTTTTGAATTTATGAGGGACCACGATTTCAACTAGATGGGTCCATTTTGAGTTTCTTAGGACCACGAATATCCTTTTTATTTGCTAGAACTAATGCGGACATATTAAGATTTGATGAGTACCAAAAACGGTATTTACTCTTGTATTACAATCCAAATCCATGGCAATGCCCAATAAAGATGCATAACTTAAAGCGTGTGTTGGAATGAAGGATACGAAATCAACAACGCGACTTGAATTATCGAAAGCATAGCAATTGGAAGTCGGCATCGAAATTGAAGCCACCCGTGATATCTGCAAAAGAACACCTGAAAAAAAAAAAATCACAAATCAATGTGTTTTAACTAATCAAATGTTTAAGCAACTGAAACCAAAGACCAGACAAAGAGAATAACACGATGAAATCACGAAACGACAGACACACCTAGGCATAAAACGGTTAACGTTGTCGAATGGCGCATTTTGGGAGCGACCGTTGCTTGAGATTTTGACGGACACGACACGATACGATGTCAGTGAAACACTACATCTAGCAGTGGGCACTAGCAGGAAGAGTCGGGAACATGTGAAGCGACGAACAAAACGGCATGAAGACTCTGTTCCAGCTTGTTTAAAACGTCGTTTATTTGGCGTCCCGAAACGCAGTCAGCTTAATAAAATGTTGTCGTCGAACCAGGAACTTGGCTTGATAATGCTAATCAAACAAAACTAAATCCAGGAAAGAGGCTTGGCTTGGCAAAGATTCCGTTTCTGTGGGTAGACTTAGCAATTTCACTCAGTTTGGCCAATATCTAAACCATTCTACTTTGCACATAAGGGCTTTAAAACTTGATTTGCTTTGATTTATTAACAGTTAGTGAAAAAATAAAAAGGATTCCGGAAGGAGAGAGAAATAGAATTATTAACAAATTATAACTGATCTAGCTAAATCACTCAAATTTTATACTATTTTTAAATAATCATAAGTTCCTTTGAGTTGTTTTTGGTCCACTATATACTATTTGATCAATCAAATAAGGTGCAATTTTTGTGTGTTGGTCTTTCCCTTTTAGCAAAATTGATAAGTTGGAGAATAATTGAATTTTATCACACATGGTTGAAACTGGCCCCAAGTGATTTTTTTTTTTTTTTAAAAATATCAAAATTCTAACTTTAATTTTTATTGAGCAAATTTGATAAGTTTAATAGGAGCTAATGAATTTTTTTTTCACACAAGGTTGAGTCTGGTCCAAGTGATATTTAAAGTGGCATTGCAACGGATCTGATGGGTTGTGGCGTGGGATGATTCTGCTGGATGGTTGTGCTAAAATTAGAGATCTTACTTGATTGAGACATATGAGAAGTACTTGCAAAATATTATGACGCTCAAGTTAGTGTTTGATTAATTCTTTAAGTAATAACGAGAATATGATCATAATTGAGCTTTGAGCCTTTCATATATAGCAATGACATGACTTACTCAACATTCTATTCCATTTGCGGGATGCTTGTTAGCGGGCTATAATATGTAGGCTTAATTTGAATTAAGTGTGTGTCCTTCAATTTTGATGTGAATCCAGTTATGTGTTTGTGAGATTGTGTGTATGCAGGATAAACTCTCTTTGTAAATAAAACTCTCTTTCTTGGATTGTTATTCGTTCAATTTAAGTCAAGATCAAAATTTAATGTGTTGTGTTGGCCCAAGTTTTTAACAAATTTAACAAACCCTTATGCACAACACAAAAAAAATAAAATCAATAACTTCTTCCCTTTCGTTATTTCAATATACTACACCCAAAGTAATGCACAAAAGTATTATAATAAATATTGTATTAGTCTATTTATGAATATCATAAATTTTCAAATCTTATACATTATCATTAAACCGCTAATAACACAAATAAATTGTATGTAACTCAACAACTCTATTGTTCATAGTAACATTTAACAAATGATCCAAAGTCTAAAGAAGCTAAATATACTATTTTTCTATTTACCAAATATATATATATATATATATATATATATATATATATATATATATATATATATACTATTTTTCTTGATAAAGAAGCAGGACACTTATTGTTGTTGAAATTCATTTATTTATTAATTAATTACCACATCACGTCTCAAAATAAATTCATGATGAACCTCAAGCAATTTCTAGCAAATCCTAAATAAAAAATTACAAAATCTGAGATATAATATATTTATATTTTAGTACAAGTGGAGGGCTTAAGCCCAATATAATTTTTTGAGAGAAAAAAATCTCATCTTAGAGGAGAATTATTTTTCTACTATAGACACAAGATGTTGTGAGTCCTAAGAAAAAAAAATGGCACACAATTCCATGTCTCATTAGTAGAAAAAAAGAATTCTCCGTAAAAAAAAAGGACCTAATTTTTTTTAGGTGAAAAGATTAGATAACTAATTATATGTTGCAAAACTATGATTTATAAAAGGGAAAAAAGTATCTAATATTAATTTAGACAATTTTGTCTAATGTTCACCTAAACGACGTCACTTTGAGGTTGAAAAATATAAAAAAAATAGAATAATAAAGACTATTATAATCACTCAATATAAATTAAAATTACAAATACACTATAATTTCTGTCCCAAAACAACATTGTTTCAATTAACATTAGATGAATTTATCTAAAGTAACTTAAAAAAACGAACCCTTATAAACCCTTATATTCTCTCATGTCTCAAACAAATCAGATATTAATATTAAAATAGAAAGTGAAAAGACAAAAATTGTTAATTTATTTATAGACAGCTTCCTTCTCATAGCTGATTATAAAATAACTCTTATATTGCACGACAAGAAAATCAATTTCGTATATACTTCGGATTTTTGAACCCCTCTTTTTTTTTTTCTTTTAATAAAAGTTGCGGGCCTCGTTAAAACATGAGTCTGCAGGAAAATTTGGTTTTGTACAACAACACGAAAAAAGTAACACCCATTAAACTATGAGTTTCGAGCTTATCTTTTAGAAAAAATTGTGAGCCCCACAAAATATATTTTTGCAGGCAAAATGAATAGTGATTCTTTAACAAGATTAGAGGTGGTAAAGTGGGTGGCTCGTCCCATCCGTCAAAAGATGAGCCAATCTGTCCCGTTTGGCGGGTTGGGTGAGTTGGCCCGTCAGCCCTAACATATTCTACACTGATCCATCTCTATGCCCGTAAAAAAAAAAGCTCGCTCCGCTTTTGAGATATGGTTGTAAAACTCAACTCGCCCCACCTCATTTAGCGGGCGGTGGGGTGTTCGCGGTCCGGATTGGATCGATTTTGAAAGCAAAAATCATCTGATCCAATCCCTTCAGTTTTATCATATAATCATCTATTTCGGTTTGGATTTTTTTTTTCAAATCTGATCCGATCCAATCCAATTTTTTTTCGGTTTGGATTTGGATCAGTTTTCGGTTTTTTGAAAATCTTAAAATTTATTTCATGATCATTGTGCAAATAACATCTTTTGTATATATTGGTTTTGTAAAAATTTTATTTTTTGAAATACAACAAAAACATTAGTAAACTATAATATAATTTTTTTTGGGGCAATGAGATATGAAGCTCTACAAAGATAAAATTTTATTTATGAAGCTTTGATATAAGTTTTTTATATGGGTTTAGTTGATGGGTTAATGGGTCTTGAGTTTAGAAATCTTTAGACTATGATTTTTTGAAGAAAAAATAATATATTGGATTGGTTTGGATTGGATCAATTTTCATCAACTCATCCAAAAACCGATCCAATCCAATTAAAATTTGTGATTTTTTTTTTATTTTTGATTTTTTGGTTTTCGGTTTATTCGATTATCGATTTTTCGAAAATAATAAATAAAAAGTTGTGGTACATAATTCGGTGACTTAAACAAAAAATTCTCCTAAAACATGAGAAATAAGTGACCTAATTTTTTTGGATGAAAAGATTAAATAACTAGTTGGTTAATGATCAAATTTTTATCTCTTACACACTCATTAGTTTTCGGCAAACATAGAGCAATACGAGAATGATTGATTGACATGCACATAGTAACAGAATCAGTGCCACTTCTCTCGTGATCTATTAAAAAAAAAAATCGAACATTATGCATTCCTCGGGCTGAGAATAATTTACTAAAAATCTTGAAGAGAATACAAAGTCTTGGTTTTGATTTTCTTGAGTTGTTGAACAGCTCCTGTGCTATCCAAAATTGGTTTGGCCACATTAGTAGTAGTGATACACAGCCCGAAAATTTTGACAAAAGTTAACCAGAATTTACGCTAATTTATGGGCGATGGTTGGATAAGAGTTAAGACAAACTAATATCCAAAAAAGTCAATTTCAATATCATTCTTGGCTCCTATTCTGTCAAGTTAATTCTAGCTATGTAACTCTTTCCTTTCATACAATACAAAAAATTGATCATTCATCCATAGCTCAGCACTAAAAGTCAACTTTCATTACCAAATGAGTTGTTTAGTATATTACTACAGTTGCACAGACGACAAAATTAAACCTTGAATGCAAGCACATGAAGGTGGATATATGTCTTTTGCTGACATCAACGACCCCACCAATTCTTGTATTTGACGAGTCAACATGAAAAAGTTTTCAGCGGAATTCTTTTTAGTCCATTCCTCTATCATCCTGCACAAATTGTTTAAAATCGTAGGAAGCAAGTAGTACAATAGATATATTATACATGAACTTATACATGAATCCATTGATTATTCTAAGTTAGTGATTCCTACCCCTTCCTATTAAATAGAAAAAAATAAATTGTTATTTACTTATTGTCTCCTTTTTGAGCTTATTTGATAAATCTCTAGGTAGAACTGTAGCAGACAAAATGCATTCAAGTTCCAAGAGTAATAAAGGAAAAGTAGTCAGAACATCTAGTAAACAAAAGCCAGCCACGGAAAACATAAAGAGAAACAAAAACATTTTAAGAGAGAGAAAGAGATAGATAAAGGAGGAGAGAGAATGACAAAAAAAATAAAGGTGTGGATCCTAATTCTAAAGCTCAAACCAAAACAGAAAAAGGTAAGAATTTTTTTTACAAAACAGAAAAAGGTAAGAATTTTTTTACATATATGGATTTTTCCAATGAATACATTAATCATGATAAAAGAGACATAACTGACCTTAATTCAGAATCTGTTGCAGTGTTGCAGTCAGAAAAAAGCACCTTGATGACAGGCCCTAACTGTAATTTAGGAACTGGGTCTTTGTCCTCTGTACTATAACAATTGCCAGAACATGACCAAGTATCTGGATTTAAAAGAATGATTTGCAGGACAGGGGATTTTGTTGTCAGATCTCTAATAACAAACCGAAACAATGATTCATCATTTGCACACTCCATCAACTGATTTGCAAACATTTTGTCCATTGTGTATTTGCTGGTGACAAATATAATGCGTTAGAATTTATTCAGTATATCTGTAACAATCTAACTTTAAAATAAATAAATCTTTATCTCACTTAATTTTAAACAAAAAAATGAAAATTCTGTAAGGCCTATTTCACCAAATCTGCGAAAAGAAAGTAATAGCCTGAATATGAAGGAGGATGCAGTCATGTGTGCACACAGATAATATTCTTTTTCGCCTTCAGCCTATAAATATATTCAATGATTTACCCAACCATGAATTTTCAACAATGCTAAGACCATGTATTCAACTGTTAACTCTTTCCAATGCATGAAACTGGTTGGTAAAATCTTAACATACAACATTACGGAAGAACCAAAAATATTGTTCCTAGGAATAGAGATAAAACAGAGGGTCATAATTTTTTGAGCCATACTTAATTTCACTTCCCTAAAATCATTCACAGCACACACACACACAAAATACCTAGAGTTGGCAATTTACGGTCACTGCCACTTCTTTACCACCAAGTTTTGTACGAAAGAAAGAATTAATAGATTTTTCTCCCTATGTTACATTTCTATTTCCCAATTATTATTTATCAACCAACTAACCTGCAATTGAATTGTCAAACAATTATTATTTCCCAATTACATTCCTAACAGTCAGCTGCAATTGAATTATAAGGGCACACAACTAGGTCACCTTTTTTCTTTTTGATAAAGAATTATTAAGAGAAAGAGAGTGAATTTAGTCATTCTTTGCTAACCTGAATGTGTCCCCTGATCCTCCAACTGGCACACAGGTTGAAATATAACATTTGAACAATCGTACTCCTCCATCTACTGGTGTAAAGCCCTCACAACATGGGTAGGCTCCAAGGAGAGACGAGCACTGAGGGCATGTAAATTCATGCCAATTAATATCCTTTGAAAGGTTTGATGATCTAGCCATGAATACATCTTCAAGAAAACCATTGAGGAAAGACTTCTGATTTCCCAGAATTTCCACAGTTTCTGTTGGCAACCGTTCCTTTCCAGCAATTTCAGATAAATGATGTCCATTGTCTTCATCCCCAGGAATGCTTGTCATATGAGCACAACAACTAGGGGTTTTGACCACATCTTCATCAACATCTGAATCTGGACGTGGACAAGAGAATTCACCATGATCAGGATTATTCTTAGTGACTTCATATCTGACATTCACCAAAGGCTTTTCATGCTCAACAAGAGCAAACCTTGAATTATCATCGAAAGCATAGGTTACTTCACCCACATCACTGCCGGTTGAAGTTCTTTCCTTGTTCAATCCAGAATTTCCTGTGGCTTTGCTAACACCATCATCTCCGGGGTTACCTGCTATAGAATTACACTCTTGTTCTCCACACCCTTCAGGAAAACTACATTCCACAAGATCATCCTTGCAAAGAGTGATGGATGTAGAGCTCAATAGACACATCCCCTGCACGCAAGCATAAGACCTTACATACCTCATCACCATTTTCTCACTTATACCTCCAAATGAACAACAACAAGCTCCAAACCAGTTGTCAGCCACCTCTCTCCAATTCGCTGATGGCATTTCAACAAAATTCCTAAATAAGTAACGTGAAACAAAATGAGAAAAAAAAAATCTCAAAAACTAAATGTTCAATAAAACACTAGCCCCTGCTACTATTAGTCTGTTATTTTCTATTCTATTTGAACCGCAGACCAGAGAACTGTTAGTTAGTTAGTTAGAATAGTTAAAGTTGTTAGAGGTAAAAAAATTGGAAATGGATTCTCTCATGTGTAATTTAACATGATCATGTCATGTGGGAGAATCTTAACCATTAATAATTAAATCAACGGTGATGATTGTGTAACTTTCTATCTTTTTTTTTCTCTCTCCTCCCTTATCACCATTAACCCACCCATGTACGGTTATGATTGCCCCACATGACATGGTCATGTTAATTAACACATGAGAGGATCCACTCCAAAAAAATTACCTTAAATAAGAAAAGAGGGGCCATTCTGGTTTATTATCATTTGAGAACTGAGCATTAGCAAAAAGGGGACTTCCTTTGTAAAGGAAAAATCGTTGGAAAGGTCTCTGTTAGTAATTCAATGAACACTTGAGAAGCATTTTTTTCCTCTTTTCTGTTTTTCTCAGCTCTCTCTGAAGACTAATACTCTCTTTATGGGTTCCTAACACTAACTCTCAAATGATACTAAATAAATAATAAGCAAACACTAACATCTAACCTGAGAGGATTTTTGGTCAACTTGAATGAGCAACTTCTGCAGTAAAAGTCAACTTCTCCTTCAGAAGACAAAACTTTCACGTCTGAACCAAACAAAGAACCAGAAAAATAAATAAATAAATAAATACAATAAAAAAACTGAAGTTGCAAGAGTTTAAAAAATGGGTATTTGGAGATTACCAGATTCCAATAGGAGAGTGTTGGAAACGTCGTCGTCTGGGGAACTGTGGGGTTGATGGAGGGTTTTAACGATGGGGTGATCGACGGGGAGGAGGAGGAGGAGCTTGACCTCAATGTGGTCGTGGTGTGCTCGGAATGTCACCGGAGACTCGGCGTCGATCAAAACCGTGGGAAGCGGAACCCTAAGGGAGACGGCGGAGCAAGTGAGAGTGAGAAAAGAGTGTGAGGAATGAAGGTGAACGCTGATATTGTGACATTGAAGAGAGGGATTGAGGTTGTTTTTGGGTAATAAGAATAATCGAAGTGTTGGGATGTGAGACTGTGCTTCCCACGTAAACCGCCATCCATATTCAGAGTCCTCAACCATTCTAATCGCTCTTTGCTCCTTCAACTTGGCCTATGGATTGAGTCAAAATGTTTATTGTTCAAAAAAATCTGAGTTTGATTTGAATATCGCGGCACTGAAAAAGAATTGTGTATATATATATATATATATATATAAATGTTAAAAAAATAAAGGGAATGTGGCTGCTGGGATTCGAGCCCAGGTCTCCACGGCCACAACGTGGAATTCTTACCACTAAACTACAGCCACAAGTTGGTTTTTTGTTGCATAGTTATAAATTAATTCTGACGTTTAATCATGTTTACTTTCAAACAAGAATGTATAATCCTCTAGGACGTGAAAACATATTTTTTTTTTATTTTTTTGCTTGCGTAACAAAATAAGATTACAACCATTTTTGTTAAAATCTCGATTTATCACTACGATTTTATGATTTTTTTATCAAAACGATTTTACTAAAATTCCAAACGCTTTTACGCTTTTACGCTTTTATGAGTTTTTTACATTACGATTTTACGTTTTACGATTTTTTAATCTCTTTCCAATTTTATTTAAGATCTCGATTTTAACAATATTGATTCCAACTGTCTTCTTCTAATTCATGATCCATGTCATGATATTACGGTTATTAGAGATATTCTTATTAAATGTCATTTTCTTGTCCTTTGATTCAGTGATTGTCTATGTTATTGGCTTGTTATCTACCGTTGGTACTAGGTAAATTCACATCAATTCAACTCAAAAGTTTAAGTGGATGTGTGAGATTATATTAATAATTTTATATTTTTCTTATATTCTCACTTATTTGAGAGCTCATTGGACTTTAAGGGTGAATGATATATCAAACTCAACCTACTTGTGTTAAAAAAATTCACAATACATAATTATTTATTAACTGAATGGAGGCGATAAGGATCAAACTCGTCACTAGGGCTCTAAGGATGACAATAAAGATCTCTATATGGTTGCATGAAATACAATAATTTATCATTCAACATTGGATTATATCATATAAAAGTCCTATGTGGTGCAATTGATAAACATTTTCAATGATCGTTGACCTTTAAAATGTTGTTTTCCCCAACCTAAAAATTTTCATATAACTATTCACAAGAAAGAAAAGTTAGAAAAAATTAAAGAGTTGTTAAAGGATGAGAATCAAGATCTCTATATGGTTTCATAAAATACAACAATTTGTCATTCATCATTCGATTATATCATATAAAAGTCCTACATGGTGCAATTGATTAAAATTTTTTAATGATCGTTGACGTTTTAAATTATGTTTTCCCCAAGCTAAATATTTTCATATAACTATTCACAAGTAAATAAAAGTTAGAAAAATTAAAGAGTTGTTAAAGGATGACAAGAAAGATCTCAACATCGTTGCATGAAATACAACAATTTGTCATTCATCATTTTATTGTATCATATAAAAGTCCTATGTGGTGCAACTGATAAATATTTTCAATGATCGTTGACCTTTTAAATGATGTTTTCCCCAACCTCAATGAGGTTGTGTACTTGTTCTAGATTTTTGAAATATATGTGATAAGTATATGAAATTTAATAAGTAGATGAAAAGACAAATAGTTTTTTAGGGAATTAATTTTGAAACAATAAGGTTTATCAAGTATTCGATGGGATAATTATGTTTTTGTTTTGAATTATTGTATAAATGAATGTTTTTCTTTCTGTCTACCAAACTTTAGATTTCATGTTTTTTCGTCAAAATAAGAACGTAAGAGACAAAAGACGAGATAAGAATTTTTATTAGTGAAATAATATTTGTGCATTCTGTCATGAACTCTCAATATCTTTACTTTTGTATTGTCGTTGTATGAATTAAATATCCAAGTTCTAATAAGGTGTCGCACAATAGTAAGTAAGGAAAACTTGTTTTGTTGTGACTCTTAGATTTTGGGGGTGACCAATTATATGAAAAAATTCAGGTTGACAAAAACATCATTTAAAAGGTCAACGATCATTGAAAATGTTTTATCAATTGCTCAACATAAGAATTTTATGTGATACAATCGAATGATCAATGATATATTGTTGTATTTCATGCAACCATATAGAGATCTTAATTCTCATCCCTTAATAACTCTTTAATTTTTTCTAACATTTTTTTAGTTTCCTTCTCAACTTGTTCATATTGGTATATGGAGTTAAAAAATTGAATTGGAATAAAAAAACACACATTGATACCCGTGGAACAACAAAATTTTTAAAAAAAGGACATGGGGCTACAATGTGACGTCCATGGGGCTACAATGCCTCCTGTTATCGAGAGAACTAGGATTGTTAGAAATCTTGTTGAAGATATCCATAATGCTTCCAGTATTCAATAAATCCAGCATGCTAAGAGAAGAACAATGAGTATAGACGTCTCTTGCCAGTTTCCTATTACTAGTATGATTAAAGTTAATATTGATGGTGCTGCAAGAGGTAATCCTGGTTTGGCTGCTTGTGGGGGTGTGTTAAGGGATGATACTGGGAGATGGTTGGGAGGTTATGCTTACAAGTTGGGTGTGTGTAATTCTTTCAAAGCTGAATTATAGGAGGTTCTTAGGGGTTTGAAGATGACCTGGAATGCTGGCTATCGTAATGTGATGATTGAAAGTGATTCCTCTAGTCTAATCACTCTGCTATCCAAGACTGGTATAGCAATCCGTGAGTGTCAGCTGATATCTCGTATGCGGATTTGGATTCAAAAGAATTGGTTTGTTTCGTTTCGTCACACCTTTCGAGAAGGTAATGTTGTTGCTGATTGGCTGGCCAACTATTTGCTTGATGATCAAGAGCAGTTAGATAAAAGAATTTGGAGGGATCCTCCCCCTGGTGTTCATCTTTTGTTGCATGCGGATTTGGCTTCTGTTAATAGACCACGTGCTTCTGTTAATAGACCACGTGATGTGGTGTGTAGTTTTTAGGTTTTCTTGGTTGTTGTTTTCTCTGTTTGTTTGGGCTTAGGCCTTTTATTTACCAAAAAAATAATAATATTAAAAATCATTAGGCATTCGGCAACTATAATTGTTACATGCATCATTCGCATTTCAATGACATGAGCCATATAATACTTTTTGTCTCTACTAGTTTGATGACATAATATATATGCAAAATTATAATGTACAAATTGAATAAAATATTATGTATATCATTTTAAGATTTTAAATAAAATTAGATTTAAGTATAATTTGATCACTTAATATGAGTAGTCAATATAAAAAAATGATTAAGTTAATAGTTATAATTAATCTTCATGTACTTATTCTTAGAAATACTTTAAACATATTAAATTATAATAATATTTAATTAATTGAAACACAATTATAAATCTACGAGTGATATTGAAACCATATATCTATTTTATTTATTTATTTTTAAGGTAAAGAATCCACATATCTATTAATTCACCCTTTATTAATTCATAATTTTATTATCAAAGGATTGAGCATCCAACGTGGATTCCAGTTGGTGCCGACGAAAGAAAGGACATAGATAGAGATTAAGGACTCTTTTTACTTATAATATATATTTGTGACCGTACAACATGTTAATGGTATTTTCAAATCCAACCTCCAATTAATGTTCTCTGGAATTCATTTGCACCACAGAAAATGATAATTTTAAATCTACGTACGTACCTCTGTAGTCCTTAAATTTGAAAATGGGAAGAGCCTACAGCATATAGGCACCTTTTTGCTGTGGTTTAAATATTGTCCCTATGATTAATTAAAAATCAGCACTATCATATAATAATTTTGAGCCAATCACTCACCACATTCTTTATTTAATCGAGCAAAAATATTCGGCACTTAGTGCAAATTCATAGAATGTGACAAAAATACATAGAATTAGTGACTGTAAAAGAGAAAGATAACAGCCTTTTCTGAACTATAAAATTTCTGGACAGGGAGAGTAATCATATTTATTCTCAATAGGAACTTTTAATATGAGAGAAAAAAAATTTGTAACATCAGAAAAGCAAAAGAGAAACGACGAAGAAGAAAAGAAACCCATGCTTTTAATGAGCAGCCTTGAAGTAAACTGTAGCAATGTAGCAAATACATTGAAACTACTTGCCCGCCTTTCGCTAAATGACCATTCATAAACCGAAGTCAAAAGACGCGATAGGCACATGCTACATTGTAAGATTTTTTTATACTTTAATTAATACATTATATATATAGGGTTTAATTTTTTTCATGTTGTATTAGATAATTTATATCTTTCAACACACAAAAAATGGTTATGACCCATTTTGAAGAAGAGAGAGAAAGAAAAAAGGTGGATCTCACTTATGTATTACATGAGACAAATTGTCTCATGTAATATAAGAAACACATTTCCCTTATATATAATACAAAGGGAAGGATTCGTTTACAATTTTTTTTTATAAATTACACTAAGTATGACTGGTCATACACTCTTGATTGAAGTATTCAGTCATACTTAATGTAGTTTGTAAAAATTTGTAAAAAAAAATTTGTAAATATAACTTTCCCCGTAATATAATAATTTCTTTTGTATTGATGTAACTTATTTCAAAATATATTATAAAATATTTCTTACTTTTAGCTTTTTAGTTTTAAAATCTAATGAATGATTTTTTTTGCAGCTAATGCATATAAGTTATCTACATTTATTTCTAAAACGACGTCGTTTTGGGATTGAAAGATTATAGAATTATAATCATAAAGACTATATAATAATCCTGAAATAAATTAAAATTATAAAAACACCATGATTTCAATCCCAAAATAATATCGTATTGGGCTTACGTAACTGCAGAAAAAGCGAACCCTCTAATTATATATAATGATCAACTTTATACATTTTGTTTAAGGGATTAATGTTTTTTATATTGTAGGAGATAAAATTATCTTCTACATACACATAAAAATAAGTGGGATCCATGTGAATAGAAGAGAGTGAAAAAAATGAGCCCCATATATTTTAACATGCGTATAGGATATAATCTTATCTCCCGTGAGAAACACAAATCCATTTATTTAAATGTTAAAATAACCATCGTCACGTTCGACTTATGCATGACTCAGTAATTTCAATTTCCGAGAATTGCAACCCTAAGAAATAAAATAAAAAGACAGAAATTCAAAACTGGAATAATAGTCGACTCTGTTAGAGTCAGACACCGATTGGTTTCTAAAAAAACTCAATAAGAATAATTTTTTTAATACATTGCTAAACCCATGCTGACCAGTATTATGAAAACCTTATTGTAATCAATACATGCACTGCCACCATAAAAATGCATTGTATTCCATATCAATAATGATGGTGGCTCAAGAAACTAGCTAGTTTGACATATTACAATTTCCCTAAGAAAGATGGCTCAAGCAATTAACCTGACTACACTTTTCCGTACGAGTCGCCTTCAATCTTAACCAAAATCGAATAGTATTATTTTGAAACATATTATATGCATAAAAAAAGGTCCACTAACCTAGCTTTATGAAAAATTAATTAAATATATTCATGTTTTTCCCCTGAAGGTGTCTTAACTATATGTATATCCTAAAAGCATAAACACAGTCAACTTGTTGAATAGAGGACGAGTATAATAACCTTGATGTCTCAAGTTTTTGTTTGAGTATCTAGCTTCAAGCTTTAAAACAATTATGGAGTTTTCTGGTTTCCATCTTCAGCATCAGCTCCAAGAAGAGTTTGATCAGTGTGTAACTTCAGCCACCCCACATGACTATAAACCTTCCATTACTCAATCATGGATTCCAAGCAACACATAGTAAGTACCTAACATTTTATTTATAATCAGCGGTAAGCTTGCTTGCCGTGGTGTGTCAGGTCGCGGGTTCGAATCAGTCTCTCTGCAAAAAGTAGGGGAAAGACTGCGTAGAGTATTCCCTTTCTCAGACACTCACGAAGTGGGTATTTGAACTGGGTCGGCCCCTTCACTACTCCTTTTCTTTGATTGCTTTATAGTTCTTTCATATTTGAAATTGTGATGGTGAGTTTGTATGCAGTAATGGTTGTACCAGTGGGTTGATGACTGAGAACTTCACAAATTCAAGAGAACAAGGACACAAGTATGACATGACTGATTCACTCAGAACTTCAACAGGGCAAGACTTTGGTTTTCACAATGGAAAAAGCTTCACTCAACAACAAGCCAATGATCTCTTAGTTTCTTCTCCTAGTCGTCATGTTAATGAAAGAGAGTTTTCGCCTTCAGAGAATCTCTATGATCTTCAGAAGCCTATAAATGAAGGGATGGCCCTAACCAAGAGCTATAACTTTGACCATGTTTCTTCAATTTCTAATTTACCAACCCAAGACTTGGCCTCTTCGTTAGTTTCATGTTCTTTGGGCTTAAATTCTCAAATGTTAGATTTTCATACAAGTTATAGTGGGAGTTATGACATGCAGATTTGCTATGATACTTTCGGTCTTATTGAGGAGAGCATATCTTTAAGCCACGGCAACATGCATGGCCTCGAAAATAGTCCATCAAACAGCTCAAATAAAGTGGTTATTATTTTTTCTTTTCTCTGCTTCTCCTCTCTAATAGCATAGACATAATAGACATATTATTTAGTATACGTACGTTCATTGATTTCATCTATCCAAACTCTCTTTTTTTCACTAATGGGATAAGTAACAACCCATGAAATTGATAATGATTTTACGCATCACATCTCAACCCAAATTTTTTAGGATATGGCTTAATGAAAACTCTTTGGAAGAGATACTTTTATAATAAACTAAGCAATAGACCATGATAATGACTTGACATTACATCTCAATCCAAAATTTTAAGATAATAGATTAATAGAGTATTTTGTACTTACATGATCTTCGTTTGGTTGATTTCCAACTATGTGAAACTTTACCATTATTCACACGCTGTACATCCTGATATTTGTGTCAGCAACAAATGCTAAAATTAACTAGTAATTTCGAATGATATTCTTTAGTACTTTGGAGCAGCATTTTCTTTTTTACATTCTAATAAAATATAATTATGTCTCTTCAGTGATCATGTTCAACTGGATTAATCTTTTCAAGTAAATTACAGATTTCATCATTCACAAGGGAAGTTGCAATGACGAAAAGGCCTAGCAAATGCTCTCGATCACAAGAATCTGAAGCAAAAGCTAAGAAGTCAAGGCCTTCATGCCCTCCTTTGCAGGTGTTGTTTTTTTTTTTTGAAAGTGACGTTTGATTATGGGTTCGCTTTTTCTGCATTTACTGCATATGACGTCGGTTATTGGGTGGAAATCATGATGTTTGTGTAATTTTAATTTATTTCAAGATTATAATAGTCTTTATATTCATAAATTTTTAAGATTTCAATACTAAAATGACATCATTTTGGGAGTAAATACAGATAACTTATCCGCAGTAATTACAGAAACATTTTTTCATCTAATTATTGTATAAACTTGCATTTAATTAAATTGATGTTTTAGATCTCTTCCATGTTTAAATAAACTGGGCTGACGTGGAATTGAATTAAACCAGGTCAGAAAGGAAAATTTGGGAGACAGGATCCAAACTCTTCAGAGGTTAGTGGCACCTTTCGGGAAGGTACGTAATCTCTGATATTGTATGGTTTAAGCCCACTTACAATTATTTATATAAAATTATTGAATAGACAAGAAATAATGCTAATAATTTTAGGCCTATATAGAAATAGTTTTCTTTGTTTTCTTTGTTTTTTTTCTTTTAGCATGAGGTTTTGAATGGTGTTCTTCTAATTTGCAGACCAGTACAGTCTCTGTATTAACTGAAGCCATTGGTTACATCCACTTCCTTCATGAACAAATCCAGGTCGACAATATATTTTCGTCCTTTTCCTTTCAGTGAAAATATTAGGGAGAACTACATATTGAAGAATTTTACAAAGATTTTTAATTAAGAAACAATGGATAAAAAATACTTAATAATGTTTAAATATTAGCTGATGAGTTAGTTCTATATTAACCTAATTAGAGATTAAATGATTGTTATAAAAAAACAAAAATCCACTCCACAAGACTTCTGAGAGCTAAAAAGATAGCAATGAAGTCGATTGTACGCAGTTTTAATTTTATATTTTCACAATTAACTTTACTTGCCCTCAAAATAATTTTATTTGTAGTTTCCCCAAATTAAATCTTTTTCTGGTATTGCATCTATAAAAGTAAATGACATGAAATCTGAATCATACATAAATGATATAGTTCAAAAAAGAATAAAATATAAACAGCTAAATAAAAGTTGCATGGTATAGCTGCACACTTTTTAGTATAGCAACCTAGGGTTAGTAAAGGAGAGAATGATCAATATAGTATAGTTTTAAAAATAAATTATTAAAATAATATAATTTGGAATTATTTATCAAAAGTGATATAATTTGATTATTTTTATTAAATTTGACCATATGAATACAAACGTGAGATTCGCCTCGCTCCTTGAAACTGTAGAGAATGGGCAAACGCACAAATGAAAGAAACGAATTACATGTATATTATTATAAAAAAAAAAGTATTATAAAAAAAAATTACATGTATATTTATTGGTTTTATATTTCTTATTTAACGGGAGAATAGCAAAGTTTATGCGCGCACACACAATTGCAGTGAGTCCCACCATATTAAAAAATAAAAAATAAAAAATGAAAACATGAATAAATAATATAAGAAAACAATTCTCCTGTCTAAAACAAGTCTCTTTCAACTTTTTTTTTTATATTTTATGGATTTTATTAATCTCAATGTTAAAAGAGATAATTATATCATATTATAGAGATAAATTTGTGGGCTGCACTATCTAAAAAAAATAAAAGAAAAAAAATAACACAATTACCTAACTATATGTATGAAAGAAAACTTATCTTATTTGAGAATAATTTTTCCAATATTTTATTCAGAACTTATATGCTCATTATTCATTGCAGACTTTGAGTATTCCTTACATGAAGTTCGCCCAAAGCAAGTCCTCTAGAATAGTGCAGCTGGTAAGACATTCTTCTCTCTCTCTCTTCTCTTGGATTCGTGTTTAGTAACTGTGTTTTGTCCTATTACATTCAGTTGTGCAGTGGGGCCCAGAATTTTTTATGATGAAGGCAAAAAAAAAAAAAAATCAAAGTTAAAAATATTATTATTAAAAGGAGTTAACAGTTAGTACTAATAACATATTATTATTATTACAAAAATATCATTTTATTTATATAATAATTAAAAAATCGAAGTTACATTCGCCCCTTTCTTTGGAGAAAATGCAATGAAAGTACCTACATCCCTGTAAAAAAGGAAATTTTTTTGAAACTTGAAGAAAAATATAAAGAAAAACATGGATTAAAATTGTAAATTTTTTCTCTGTTTAATATTTAATAAAAAGGAGGGCCGAGTACGGTATTCTCACTCTATTAAAGAAATTTCCCTCCCTTTGAATCCATCCCTGGTTGTGTGACTTTTAAATAGAATGCAAAGAAAAAATTGAAAAAAGAAAAAAATATTACAACAGAGAAAACAACTTATCACGGGATCATATATATTGAGAGTTCCTTATGTTTCATTTTTGGATAGAATTGATGATGAAAGAATTAATGTTTAAAAAATTAATTTGTATTTGGGAATGATATTTATAATGCTTTTTTTTATAAAAAAAAATGACAATGTAGAAGAAGTGTAAATAGGTATATTTTTAAAATTTTGATGAGTCCCAATTCCCAAAACAAATCAATTTTTTTTAGATACATAACCTAATATAAAGTAAGGACAATTTTTTCTCATGCTATTGGAGAGGAGGAACTCTCCTACACACTCAAATTCATGATGGGATCCACACATAAAAAATAAAGAAAAAAAAATTTATTGCATGCAAAATGAACTCTCACTAACATGAGAAAAGAGCTCTTCTACAACATAATAATTCTTTTTCCCATAAACTAATCAAATCTCTTACGAGTCACTTCTAAACAAAACGTAGTGGCTTAACTAAAATCAGTTTTTCTCATCCAAATTTTTTAATTTATCTCAAAATCAGTTATACTCTTTGTAAACAGTATACGTTACTGTACAAACATCTTTTTTGAAAATGCAAACGTCCGTTTGCATGTATAGAGGAGCCCCAGCAAATTAGAAATGCATGATATTCATTATTATTTGTTTTTTGGCTACAGGATTCAAAAAAGTTAGATAGCAGAGAATTCAAGCCAGACCTTAGAAGCAGAGGCTTGTGTCTTGTGCCGCATTCTTACGCATCATCTATTAATCATTGGGCTTAGAGAGTCATTTTCATATTTTGTTATTGGTAATGTATAACATATACCTCAGATAACCAAAAAATTGAATCAGAAAAGTTTTAGGGTATGCTTGTTTTTTTTTTTTTTTTGGTAATCTTGGTATGCTTGCTTTAGTTTGTGAACAATGACGAGGTGTAATGTAATATATATATATATATATATATATATATATATATATATATAGGAGGAGTGAAAATTGGAAAAAATGCAAAATAAATAAATGAAATATATTTTCACCATTGTTACTTCCTATATATATGTCGAAAAATAATCAATAATTTCAGCGTATTTTCATGTTATAAGCAAATAGTAAAAAATAGTGGAATGTGTAAGAACCCGCACCGTTAAATGAAAATTTTAAATATTTAATAATAATTAAATGAAGACTATAAGATGGAAAATCTAAGTATTTAAAATTAAATCACTTTTTGTGAAAAGAGAGGATATCACGTGTTTCACAGTGAAACTTGTACTAACCCGAAACTATGAATTATGGATTTAGGAGATTATTCCATAATTAAAATAGGATAATTAGAGAGCAATTACAATTATTTGAATCTAATTACTTTTTAGGGAAAATGTGAGAATACTGTGTATTTCGCAAAAACTGTGATGGGTAAAAGTACCAGAAACTTAAGAAATAATTAATAAGCTTTACTCCATAAATCTTGTGCGAAGTTAAAATGACACAAAATATTTATGATAATATTAGTAGAAAATATTAATTATTGGAATTTAGTCATTTTCGATGAAAAATGTTGATACTGCAATTACTGCAATAGAAACAGCGGGCAATGTAGTCAAAATCGAGTTTCTAAGTAGAAACGGAATGTGGTAGTAGAAACATAATTCGTAGAAATGAGACGAAACGTAAAACTTTTACTACTTAAAATCAAGATACAAAATTATATATATATCTGCATGTAATTTTTTTTTCATATTTAATAAATAACTTCATATTTAAAAGATATAAGTCACATAACTATATAAGATATAAGTTCCAAAACATTTAAAGAGAAAATTGAATTTAAAAAATGGAAAATAGGTTTTTTTAAAAATAAAAAATAAAAAAACTGAGTTTAAGTAAAAACAGTAAAAAAAACGTAAAAACTTGTGTTTCTATCGTTTTCACGTTTCTACACAACGTTTTTACTTGTTTCTACTAAGGACCATTTCTACTTACGTTTTAACATGTTTTTACACTGCGTTTCTACCATTTTTACGTTTTTAGACTAGTTTTTAACAACAATGACAGCGGGTATAGAAAAATACTCAGAACTGAAATTAAATTATAAATTTACGCGTCATAAAATTTATAAGACATTGTAGTCCAAAACTAAACGAGAGTTAAGTGAGTGTGGTGTGAGAGTTTATGCCGATGGAATTAAATGAGTTCACCCTAAAAATAGCTAAGCCTACTCTTTCTTTTCACTTATACCTGTGGAACTAAATGAGTTCACCCTAATTATAGCTAAACCTACTCTCTCACTTCAATTTTATTATTCTCTACGTAAGAAGCCTCTTCATTTCCCCTCCACGGCTAACTTGGTCTCTCCTCCATAGCTCCATTGCCTCTCCGTCTCTATGTAAGAACCTACCTTTGGAGAGAAAGATTCAACCTTGTCACTCCATTTTCGTGCACACTTCTGGGCAGAGGAAGATAGGGGTGAAAAAGCCTAGAAAACCTTCTCTTTTGTGTGTTTTAAGGCTTTAGGTAAACACGCAACACTTTTCTTTGAATTTTCTTGAAAATAGCATGTGTAAATGATGTAAAAACAGAGAATTTGATAACCTAAGCTCTAATGGTTGAGAATACGTTGAGAACATGTTGGAAGATTGAGTACATAACAAGAAAATTGAGTTGGAAGCCATTGGATATCATTTAAACCTTCAAAATCGCATTTTTATGCATTCTGTCGAAGGGTAATCGATTACACTTTAACAAGTAATTGATTAACTAATGTGGTAATCGATTACCACTTGTTTGGTAATCGATTACCTAGTGTAAATTGTGACAACAACGAACATGTTTAGTAAAATTTTGATATCTCGAGCTACAGAGCTCCAAATTGAGTGAGGTTTGGACCTATATGAAGCTAACACATAGGGATTCGACCTTGTAAAATTTCAAATCCATTGGACAAGTGTATTGATCACAGTTTGAGTTTGAAGTCGCTGTCTTGCTCTTGGAAATCCAATTTGAAGTAGTCAATTTGTGAAAGACATAATACAACTCCAATCGAGACATATAATATATAGTTGGAAAGCTTGAGAGGTCTAGTTTAATATAGTAAAATCTTAAAAAAATTGGTAAAGAGATGCAATTCCAATTTTAAAAATGTTAAATAAAGTTTGAGGTCGTATTCGCAAATAGAGTTAGTTTCTTTAGACTGTTTTGTGCTTATAAGAGATATTCTAAGGTTATGGGACCCTGGGGAGTTGATATAATCCCTCCCACCTAGAGTTGATGTCCCTACGAAAAGAATGACTACATAAAAGGAAATATTGAAATAAATGTTATAAACTTGTATATTTGCTAATTACCATTACATCTTTGAAATATGTTGTGATTTTGTGAGGGCATATGATTGTAATCCTTTGGATACTAAGAGTAGATTGGAGTATGTTGCTTGTAACACCCTGTGTATACCCGGTTTGTTAACATGTCATCGTATTAAGCCGCACTTAATTAAAATGCGAAATAACTTTTTCTTCAATTCAATTATGACGTCATTATCATTAACCAAGTTGATTACTTAATCATTTCAAATTAATGCCTGTATGTAATTACAAAAGACAGCTAATTGAAATATCTCGTATATAAAATGTATATCTACTCATGGATCTACAACACGCAATCCAGAGAATATCCTGATAGTTTATACATGACCATTCAAGCTAAAACACAAAGTCAATTCAATATGGCATGGACAATCATCATGCTCACCAAATAAGGCACAAGGCCCAACAGAGTCTCAACAACAAAGTCATAATAGTAAATGTAAAGCATGTCAGCATCCAAGCATAAAAATAATAACAGCAAGCATCTAACTCAGCTCCAGCCTCCTACCGCCCGAGGACTCAACCCAGTGTTACCTGAAGATGGTGCCCCAAACGTGGGGTGAGATCTCTAAAAAGAAGTCTCAGTAAGACAAGAGATTTTCAAGGATCTTCCACCCCAAGCTCACTTACATGTGCAATATAAGTTCAAAAGCAGTTTAACAATATAAGTTTCAAATAATCATGCCATATGTGTCAACTATCTACTGGCCAAAGAAATGCGGTACATACATACGTCTATTGCCTACATTTAGTGCAAGACGCCACTTGCACCCACCCACAGAATCACCCTATTGTATGTCTCTCACATACTCAGGAGTTCGCCTAGGTGGAACACTACATGAATATATCATAAGGAATTCACATAATAGCTCAACAGCATTTTAAATATCAATACATGAAAACACATCATGCATATAAACCATCCCCCCATGGGACATGGTGGAACCAACAATGGCTAAACTGAGGACACGAAAGCTTACCTCGCAAGCTAACTATCCAAGCCAGGAGTCCACACAAGCTTAAGGTCCACACACAGCAGAATCACAATCTGTTTTAGACCAACAATCATATCAATAATCATACTCTACAAGCATATGACATAAAGACAATGTCTTTCTTTAACGTTTCATGTCTTTAGACTTCTCACAAAGTCATAAGCCCTTAATCACTTAGATTCTGACTTAGATCAATTATACAGAAGTTCGATGTAACAGCCCGTGTTAACCCGGATTGTTAACATACTATCGTATTAAGCCACGCTTAATTAAAATGCGGAATAACTTTTTCTTTAATTCAATTATGACGTCATTAAACTTAACCAACTTGATTACTTAATCAATTTCATAAAATACTGCCTGTATGTAGATTGCAAG
Source organism: Gastrolobium villosum (assembly GCA_032173675.1). NCBI lineage: Eukaryota > Viridiplantae > Streptophyta > Magnoliopsida > Fabales > Fabaceae > Gastrolobium > Gastrolobium villosum. The sequence goes on along the minus strand of JAVKPL010015300.1, from coordinate 60,758 downwards.
ACATCTAACTGTAATACCTCATATATAAATATAAGTGAGTATCTAAAGCCACAGGTCTACACAAGTAGCCTGGGTCAAAATCCTGATACTTTAATTACAACATTAAATTCAAAGACAATAGTCAAACCATGTGGCATGGACAAACCCCATGCTCACCAAATAAGGCAACAATGCCCAATATCAGTCATAACATAAACTTAACATAAATAAAACAGAAAACATAACAGCAGTCAAATAAACAGCAATCCACAACCAGCACGTCAGCATGTCATAAATATCAACTCAGCTCTGGCCTCCTGCCACCTGAGCCCTCAACATTACCTGATCCTGAAATAAGCGTCCCCAAACGTGGGGTGAGATCTCTAACAAGAAATCTCAGTAAGACAAGGGGTCCTCAAGGAGTCTCCACCCCAAGCTCACTTACATGTGTAATATAAGTTCCAAAAACAGTATTACAATATAAGTTCTAAAATCATGCGATGCAGCAATTAATCATGCCATGTGTGCTTATCAAATCTACTGGCCAGAGAAATGTAGGAATACGTCTATGCCTACATGAGTACATGGATACTACCTGCACCTCACCCACAGCTTCTCCATCTTGTATGTACTACATACTCAGGATTGCCGTCTAGGTGGACACCACATGCATCTCATAAAAGCTCATTGCATATAAATAGCTCAACAGCATTTCCAAAATAAAAAAGCATGTAACACAGCATGCATAAACCCATCCCCATGGGACATGGTGGAACATCAAAATGGCTAAACCGAGGACACGAAAGCTTACCTTGCAAGCTAGCTATCCAAGCCAAGTGTCCGACCACTCACAAGTCCACAACCAGCAGTTTCACAATCTGATATGGACCATTTATACATCAATATTTATGCATCACAAGCATACAACTTAAAGACTACGCCTTTCCTTTACGTTTTACGTCTTAAGGCTTCCCACAAAGCCATAAGCCCTTAATCATATGATTCTGACTTAGTGCATTAATTACAGAAGTTCAACTTCCTTAAACTAGGGTCCACACACACCCAATAGCTTACTGTTCATACAGTAAAGCTACTGTCTGCGCAGAACCCAGGATATCCGGATATCAGAAGGGGTATATCCGGATATGCCATATCCGGATATCACACTGGACATATCCGGATATGTCATATCCGGATACCCAAATCCCATATCCGGATATCAATATCCGGATACCATATCCGGATACTGATATCCGGATATCTGTTCGACAAATATCCGGATGTCTTACGACAGAATGCAGTTTCTGCATTTCGTGAATATCCATCCCAAAGATCCAACTTTTAACACATGTACACGTTAAAGCATGCATCTTTAAGCATATACAAGTTCATTTAGGTGTTGGTTACTTCATTTTAATCTTTTACATGCCAAGACACCAACTTTAAGCATTAAACTTAAGATCAAAGGTGTAGGAAACTTACCAAAACTCAAAACAGAGCAAGGTATACTCTTGGAGCTCTCCCAAGACACTTCAAACTCAACCTAAGTAGGAGCACGAAAATGGCACTTTTAAGATGGGTTCTTGCACCACAAGAAGGCACTTTGAAGCTCACAATGACTACCACAAGGTAGCCATCACTAAAGCTCCAAACTCATGCTCACTAAACTCACACACACAGCCTTCTCAACTCAGAATGAGACCAACAATGAAGTCTCAAGGCTCACTCTCACCCTCACAAGTGTTTAAAGTGATGGAACAAGCATGAAAGGTGATAATCTAGGCCAAAAGAAGAAGAAGAAGAGCAAAGGAAGCACAAAGGGTGAAGGAGAGCCAATGGAACAGTGTTTTCCACTCTCAGCTGCAGCCTCCACGTTTGATATGGTGTTCCTAGGGTTTTGTGCCCTCTTAATGTGTCTATTTATAGGCACTAGCCACTAATCGCACAGTATTAGCCTTAATAGCAAAGTAAAAGATATTGATCCCAAACTTTGGAATCTATACCTACGCATTTTTCCAAGATTTATCATATTTTTATTTTATTTTTCGGAGCACCTTTCCGGTACGCGCTTTTCCATAGCCAGTATCAGTTCTGGCATCAGATTACGTCATTTCAACTTGAAACTTGTTTTACAAGTCCTACATAATATTCTAGTAATTATCATGCATTCGTTATAATTTTCCGGGATACTTTTCCGGTACGCATTTATACCGAGTAGCAGAATCGGTATCTGCGCTTTTCTTCCGAAAAGCGACTTTCAGCATTCTTACCCATTAATTGTAATTATTAAAGCCTCATAATAATTATTAAGGTCAATTATGGAATTATTTCCTAATTATCATAATTAATTCGCTAATTACCTTAATTAGCGGTGCGGGTTCTTACATTCACCCCACCTTTTTAAGGATTTTGTCCTCAAAATCAGAAACATACCTGTCTCGAAAGTCGGGATACTGTCGGAGAAGCTCATCCTCTCGCTCCCACGTGCACTCCTCGGGACTACGCCCAGTCCACTGCACCTTGACCATCGGAATGATCTTGCTCCTAAGCTGTTTCTCGCCTCGATCGAGAATCTTGAGTGGTCCGACGGGAGTCTTTAGGTTCTCCCGAACCTCAACATCATCCGGCTGCACCACGTGCGAAGGATCTGCTATGTACTTCCGAAGCTGAGACACGTGAAACACGTCGTGAATGTTGGCTAGGTTCGGAGGTAAGGCAAGTCGATAGGCAACTGGTCCTACTCTACCGAGGATCTGGTAGGGCCCAATGAATCGCGGGCTCAACTTCCTCACGCCGAGTGCCCGTCCAACACCGGTGACATGTGAAAGTTTCACAAACACGTGCTCACCCTCACTGAACTCCAGTGGTCGATGCTTGACATCATAGTAGCTTTTCTGGCGATTCTGCGCCTGCTTCAACTTTTCCCTGATCATCTGGATCTGTAGGGTAGTATCTTGGACAAAGTCCAAGCCGAAAATCTCTTTATCTCCAACCTCAGACCAGCAGGTAGGAGTCCGACACCTCCTACCATACAGCGCCTCGTAGGGTGCCATGCCCAGACTAGCATGAAAACTGTTGTTGTACGAGAATTCAACCAACGGAAGGTACCTATCCCATGCTGATCCCTGCTCCAACGTGCAAGCTTTCAACATGTCCTCCAATGTCTGGATGGTCCGCTCAGTCTGTCCGTCAGTCTGAGGGTGATAGGCGGTACTCAATCTCAACTGCGTACCAAAAGCCTCCTGCAGTGCCTCCCAGAACCGAGATGTGAACTTCGGGTCCCTATCACTGATGATACTCTCGGGCACCCCGTGAAGCCTCACAATCTCACGGACATATAGTTTGGCCAACTGCTCTGTAGTGAAGCTCACCTTCACTGGAAGAAAATGGGCAGACTTGGTCAATCTGTCCACTATGACCCAGATAGAGTCACAACCAGCCTGAGTTTTAGGCAATCCCACCACGAAGTCCATGGAAATACTCTCCCACTTCCACTGTGGAATCTCCAGAGGTTGAAGTTTACCAGACGGTTTCTGGTGCTCAATTTTTACTTTTTGGCAAATAAGGCATTTGGACACATAGACCGCTATGTCCTTCTTCATGCCCGGCCACCAAAAATTCCTTTTCAAGTCCTGATACATTTTCGTAGCACCAGGGTGGATAGTGAACCGGCCCTTATGAGCCTCTGCCATAACCTCCTCGGTCAATGGCCCTCGAGGAATAACGATCCTCTTCTGAAACAGCAGCAAACCATCCTCGTTCCAAGACACACCGTCCTGGTTCTTCACATAATCGAGGCACTCTCTTTGCACTTGCGCCTCTTTGATCTTTTCCATCAGCTCATTTATCACTTCCGTTGTTTCCATTTCGAGCAGTGCACCCCCAAACAAGGAGTTCACTCTCAAGTCTCTGAACTTTTCGATTACCTCGTAGTCGCTCATCATTAAGTTGGATAAGCTCACGGATTTACGACTCAAAGCATCGGCCACCACATTGGCCTTGCCAGGATGGTACCTCAACTCAAAGTCGTAGTCCTTCAAGAACTCCATCCATCTTCGCTGTCTCATGTTCAACTCCTTCTGGTCAAACAGATACTTCAGGCTCTTGTGGTCACTGAATACAGCAAACTTCATGCCAAACAGGTAATGCCTCCAAATCTTGAAAGCAAAAACAATGGCTGCCAACTCCAAGTCGTGATTCGGGTAGTTCTCCTCATGAGGTTTCAACTGTCTTGAAGCGTAAGCAACCGCTTTACCTTTCTGCATCAGCACACAGCCTAGCCCCTTCCCAGAGGCATCGCAGTATAACTCAAACTGTTCCGCAGGATCAGGAAGGACTAACACAGGAGCAGTAGTCAGTCTCTCCTTCAACTCCTGGAAACACTCCTCACACTCATGTGTCCACACGAATGGAGTCTCCTTTCGGGTAAGGCGAGTCATCGGTAACACCATCTTGGAGAATCCCTCTATGAATCTCCTGTAGTAGCCTGCCAAACCCAAGAAGCTTCTCACTTCTGTAACCGTCTTGGGCCTCTCCCAGTCCATCACGGCCTCAATCTTGTTAGGATCAACTGCAACTCCATTAGCAGAAATTACATGACCCAGAAATTTCACCGCCTTGAGCCAAAACTCGCATTTCGACGGTTTAGCATATAGCTTTTTCTCTTTCAACACTTGCAAAACAATCTTCAAGTGTTCAGTATGCTCCTCCTCCGTCTTGGAGTAAATCAAGATTTCGTCAATGAAAACGATCACAAACTGATCCAGGTACGGCTGGAAAATCCTGTTCATGTAGTCCATGAACACTGCGGGTGCATTGGTGAGTCCAAACGGGATCACCAAGTACTCGTAGTGCCCGTACCTCGAGCGAAACGCTGTCTTTGGGACATCCTCCGGCTTTACCCGTATCTGATGGTAACCGGACCGGAGATCGATCTTTGAATACACACAAGCACCTCTGAGCTGATCCAGCAAATCATCAATGCGTGGAAGAGGGTACTTGTTCTTGATTGTCACCTTGTTCAACTGTCTGTAGTCGGTGCACAACCGCATGGTCCCATCTTTCTTTTTCACAAATATGACCGGTGCTCCCCAGGGAGACACACTCGGCCGAATAAAGTCTTTCGCTGAAAGCTCCTCGATATGCTTCTTCAGCTCCGCCAACTCAGGTGGCGACATCCGGTATGGAGCCAACGATATAGGCCCCACACCAGGCAATAGGTCGATGAAGAACTCTATCTCCCTCTGTGGTGGAAACTCAGGAATCTCCTCAGGAAATACCTCGAGGAACTCCTTCACCACAGGAATGCCAGTGAGATCCTCCTGTGTCCCACTCACCAAACCTCCCAACATGACATAGCCAAATGCCCCTGCTCTCAAGGCCCTCATCGCCTGCAGGACTGAAATGAACGGTGAGGAACTGGCTGTGGACCCACCCGGAGACATCACCACTTTCTTGGCACAGCAATCAATCATTGCACAATTTCTGGACAACCAATCCATGCCCAGAATAATCTCAAGGTTGGCCATCGGCAATCCTATCAGATCTACCGAGAAATCACGGCCATCCCACTAAAACGCTACATCGCGATGAACAGTGGAGGTCAAACATTTTTCTCCGGTGGCGGTGGTCACCCGCATCGGTGGAGAAAGCACATCACTGGGCAACTCAAGCCCCACAGCAATAGGGGTAGCAACAAAAGAGTGCGTTGCCCCGGAATCAAATAACACATCAACAGCTGAACCACCAATGGTAACAGTACCTCTGACCAGGTTCGGAGCTCTGTCCGACTGCTGACGATCAAGTGTGTAGACTCGTCCTGTAGTAGGTGGCACGGCTGGTGCCCCAGTAGGAACCATCTGCAATGGCACAGCCTGCACTGCAGCAACTCTCGCCGTCGGGCAATCTCTGGAATAGTGGCCCTCCTTGCCACACTGGAAACATATCAGCTGCCCGGTAGAACACGGCCCAAAATGTGACTTCCCGCATCCCGAACATCTGGGAGCAGGAGGTCTAGCGGCGTTCCCCGGAGCAGCAGTCTTTCTGAACTGATTCGGCGCTTGCTTAGCCGCCATCTGCTTGCCCTTGCCCTTGTTCGCAAAATTTTTATTCTTCCAGGGAGTGGAACCGCCGGTACCCTGTGGCACCTCCATCTTGGCCTTCTTGGCCTTACTCGTGCTGTAGAAGTCCTCAATATCACGACACTGCTGGACCAGTGTCCCAAAATCTCTGGAAGCAGACCCAGCTAAGTAACCAGCAATATCCTCACTAAGTCCCATGCGGAACTTAGCAGCCAAGAATGTAGGAGTAGGCCTCGCCATCCTGAAGTGTGAAAACTTCACCAGCTCATTAAACTTGGCCAGGTACTCGTCGACAGACAACGAGCCCTGCACCAACCGGTCAAACTCCCCCTGCTTCCTCTCCTGTGAGTCATAAGGGAAGTACTGACCCAGGAAGCTCTCCTCGAAGAATGGCCACGTCATCACATGGCCCTGCATCTCGTAGACCTGAGAAAGATTGGTCCACCACTCATGGGCCTCGCCCTCCAGCATGTACGTGGCGAACAACAGCTTCTGCGGATCGGTACACTGCATGATCCGGAAAATCTTGTCCAGCGCCTGAAGCCATCTAGCAGCAGCAATGGGATCATACGATCCGTCGAATGAAGGTGGCTTATGCTTGCGGAAAGCATTCAGCCGGCGATCGATCTCGTCACGATCCTCAGCAAGTACGGGGATAGTCTGCATAGCCCCCGTCAAGTGACTACCATCACCCATCTGGCTCTGGGTGTCCTCCTATTGACTAGGCGGAGGTGGAGGCGGTGGCGGCGGTGGAGGTGGTGGAGGACCCTGGCCAGCAGCAGGACCAGCCCTCAACTCCTCCAACATGACCCTCATCATAGTCATGTTGGCCATCCGGTTCTCCTCCAGAACCTCAGCCGTGGTTTGCCGGTTCGCATCTCGAATCGGGTCCAGCATCGCCCGGTTCGCCAGCCTCGTGGCTTCCTGGTCGGCTAGTCGGGCCGCCTGCATCTCAGCTAATGCGGCCAGGATAGGATCCGTCTGATCCTCGCTCGTACTCGTGTTCCTCCTCGGTGGCACCATGACTCTGCACAAGTTACACAAAGAATGAGTTGATCAGGCCCACACCATGTGGTCACATATGCATTATCATGACACACACCAATCAGAGAGAACACAAAGTAGACACGCAACGACACATCCTAAGTTATTGCAATACATACAGGCTTTTCCCTAGAAAGTGCTCTGATACCATAAAATGTAACAGCCCGTGTTAACCCGGATTGTTAACATAGTATCGTATTAAGCCACGCTTAATTAAAATGCGGAATAACTTTTTCTTTAATTCAATTATGACGTCATTAAACTTAACCAACTTGATTACTTAATCAATTTCATAAAATACTGCCTGTATGTAGATTGCAAGACATCTAACTGGAATACCTCATATATAAATATAAGTGAGTATCTAAAGCCACAGGTCTACACAAGTAGCCTGGGTCAAAATCCTGATACTTTAATTACAACATTAAATTCAAAGACAATAGTCAAACCATGTGGCATGGACAAACCCCATGCTCACCAAATAAGGCAAGAATGCCCAATATCAGTCATAACATAAACTTAACATAAATAAAACAGAAAACATAACAGCAGTCAAATAAATAGCAATCCACAACCAGCACGTCAGCATGTCATAAATATCAACTCAGCTCTGGCCTCCTGCCACCTGAGCCCTCAACATTACCTGATCCTGAAATAAGCGTCCCCAAACGTGGGGTGAGATCTCTAACAAGAAATCTCAGTAAGACAAGGGGTCCTCAAGGAGTCTCCACCCCAAGCTCACTTACATGTGTAATATAAGTTCCAAAAACAGTATTACAGTATAAGTTCTAAAATCATGCGATGCAGCAATTAATCATGCCATGTGTGCTTATCAAATCTACTGGCCAGAGAAATGTAGGAATACGTCTATGCCTACATGAGTACATGGATACTACCTGCACCTCACCCACAGCTTCTCCATCTTGTATGTACTACATACTCAGGATTGCCGTCTAGGTGGACACCACATGCATCTCATAAAAGCTCATTGCATATAAATAGCTCAACAGCATTTCCAAAATAAAAAAGCATATAACACAGCATGCATAAACCCATCCCCATGGGACATGGTGGAACATCAAAATGGCTAAACCGAGGACACGAAAGCTTACCTTGCAAGCTAGCTATCCAAGCCAAGTGTCCGACCACTCACAAGTCCACAACCAGCAGTTTCACAATCTGATATGGACCATTTATACATCAATATTTATGCATCACAAGCATACAACTTAAAGACTACGCATTTCCTTTACGTTTTACGTCTTAAGGCTTCCCACAAAGCCATAAGCCCTTAATCATATGCCAGGATATCCGGATATCAGAAGGGGTATATCCGGATATGCCATATCCGGATATCACACTGGACATATCCGGATATGTCATATCCGGATACCCAGATCCCATATCCGGATATCAATATCCGGATACCATATCCGGATACTGATATCCGGATATCTGTTCGACAAATATCCGGATATCTCACGACAGAATGCAGTTTCTGCATTTCGTGAATATTCATCCCAAAGATACAACTTTTAACACATGTACACGTTAAAGCATGCATCTTTAAGCATATACAAGTTCATTTAGGTGTTGGTTACTTCATTTTAATCTTTTACATGCCAAGACACCAACTTTAAGCATTAAACTTAAGATCAAAGGTGTAGGAAACTTACCAAAACTCAGAACAGAACAAGGTATGCTCTTGGAGCTCTCCCAAGACACTTCAAACTCAACCTAAGTAGGAGCACGAAAATGGCACTTTCAAGATGGGTTCTTGCACCACAAGAAGGCACTTTGAAGCTCACAATGACTACCACAAGGTAGCCATCACTAAAGCTCCAAACTCATGCTCACTAACCTCACACACACAGCCTTCTCAACTCAGAATGAGACCAACAATGAAGTCTCAAGGCTCACTCTCACCCTCACAAGTGTTTAAAGTGATGGAACAAGCATGAAAGGTGATAATCTAGGCCAAAAGAAGAAGAAGAAGAGCAAAGGAAGCACAAAGGGTGAAGGAGAGCCAATGGAACAGTGTTTTCCACTCTCAGCTGCAGCCTCCACGTTTGATATGGTGTTCCTAGGGTTTTGTGCCCTCTTAATGTGTCTATTTATAGGCACTAGCCACTAATCGCACAGTATTAGCCTTAATAGCAAAGTAAAAGATATTGATCCCAAACTTTGGAATCTATACCTACGCATTTTTTCAAGATTTATCATATTTTTATTTTATTTTTCGGAGCACCTTTCCGGTACGCGCTTTTCCATAGCCAGTATCAGTTCTGGCATCAGATTACGTCATTTCAACTTGAAACTTGTTTTACAAGTCCTACATAATATTCTAGTAATTATCATGCATTTGTTATAATTTTCCGGGATACTTTTCCGGTACGCATTTATACCGAGTAGCAGAACCGGTATCTGCGCTTTTCTTCCGAAAAGCGACTTTCAGCATCTTACCCATTAATTGTAATTATTAAAGCCTCATAATAATTATTAAGGTCAATTATGGATTTATTTCCTAATTATCATAATTAATTCGCTAATTACCTTAATTAGCGGTGCGGGTTCTTACATTCGACTTCATCAATCTAGGGTCCACAAACCCATAACACGGTTCTGTATGAACAATATGGTTACTGTTCTCAAAAACCCAGAATATTAGGATATATGTCGGGGCCATATTCGGATACCAATATCCGGATATCCATATTCGGATATCAACAGACCCCATATCCGGATATTTCACTACAGGATGCTGTTTCTGCATTTCGCGAGATATCAATCCAAATGTTCAACTTTTAACCCATTAGGACGTCTAAGCATGCATTTTTATTCATTTTTAGGTTCATGTTCAGGTTGGTTACTCATTTAGCTCCTTAACATGCCCATACTCAACATTTAAACAAAGCAAACTCATGATCAAGTTAAGGGACATACCAAAGGCTTCAAAATAGAAGCTAGAGGTGCTCTTGGAGCTCTCAATGAAGCTCCAACAATCTGACTATCAAGGCACACAAAAATGGTGATCAAGGATGGTTCTTTCTCCACAAAGTTAGCTCCTTGAAGCTTCAAAATGCCAACTCAAAGGCTCCCACCCCTCACACCAAGGAGTCAGCCCACAAGCTCACACAAACAGTTGTTGAACGCTCCAAAAAGGCCACCTCTCACCCTCACAAGGTTGCTCACACCAAGTTATGTTGTTTTAGAGAAGAAACAATGATCAAAGGTGGTGCCTTTGGTGAGAAATGGAGAAAGAAAGCCTTAGGACCAAGTGGTGAAGGCAGCAGCCCAAGGCACAAAAACTCACGTAGAAATGGCTGAGTATCAGCCTAGGTTAATGTGCAAAGGTCCTTATATAGTCTACTTAATTTCAATCGCATTGTGTTAGCGCTAATAGCTACGTTTAGCATTTTAATCCCAAACTTAGGATGCTGAACTTACTCGTTTTTCTAAGATTTGTCATATTTTTATTTTATTTTACGCAGCACCTTTCTGGTACGCGCTTTTACATAGTCAGTATCAGTTCTGGCACTAGTTCTCATTATTTTGACCTGAAACTCGTTTCAATAGTCATATATATTATTCTAGAAATATTAATACACTTATTATAATTTTCCGGGATACTTTATCGGTACGCATTTATACCGAGGAGCATAACCGGTATCTGTAATTTTCGTCCGAAAAGTGACTTTCTGCGTTACTAATCACTTACCATAATTATTTAAGCATTCTCATAATTATTAAGGTTAATTATGAAATTATTTCCTAATTCTCATATTTAATTATTTAATTAATTTTCTAAATTAACAGTGCAAGTTCTTACATTCACCCCACTTTTTAAAGGATTTTGTCATTAAAATCAGAAACATACTTGTCTCTAAAATCGGGATACTGCTAGAGAAGTTCGTCCTCACGCTGCCAAGTGCACTCCTCAAGAGTTCTTCCTGTCCACTGCACTTTGACCATCAGAATAGTCTTGTTCCTCAACTGCTTCTCGTCACGATCGAGAATGTTAAATGATTCGACGGGAGTCTTTAGAGAAAAATAAAAAAGAAGACTAACGGCCAACATCGAAAACGGAGACCGAAACATCGTCATAAACCGAAGGTGAAAAAACCTACATGGGTAGAAATAGAAACTAAGGCCTTTTATCCAAAAAAAAGATAAAAAGAAACTAGGGCCAACTGTAACCCAACCTGGATTTGAGTTATTCGTGATTTACTTTTTGAAAAAAATATTAGGGTAATAGTATTACTAAAGAATAAACTAGTAATATCAATATTATCAAACTTGGACCAGTTAACTAATAATTAGAGTTAATTTAATAATAAGTGCTATAAATTTAAATCCATATGGCTTAGGTTTGAATTTCATTAGTGGTATTTTTCAATTATTTTGTTCAAAATCCCTTAAACCCAATTTTTTTTAAAACATTGTTTCAGTTTAATACCGATTGAACCCATTTGAGGACTGATTCACTGGTTTCATAATGGATCAAATACATAATCGGTTCAATATCTAAATGGGACACATCAGGGTCCCGATTGGTTTTTATAATTTGATGTTGGCTAGATATGGCACCTCAACCGCATGATGGGAATGACTGAAGTTTAATAGTGATATAGAAAGAGAGAATTGGGAATATAGTGGGATCTATTAATCTTATGTTGCATGAGATAATTATCTCATGCAACAAAGATAAAATTATGGAGCCCATTGCTTTTAAAAATAAAAATAAAAAATAGTGGATTTCACTATTTTGTCTTTGTTGCATGATATAATTATTTCCCTTATATATTACCTTCCGCGTGAGACGAAAGTGAAAATAATTTCAATTTTATTCTTCGTCCTTAATACCCACAAGCCACATATAAAATGTTTGCGAAGTTGTGAGATTTGGATTTTCATATATACTCAAACTCTCTAATTTTATACTATAACATAATATTCATTCCAGTACTGTACCTCCAAAATAGGACTGGCTTTTGCATTCATTAATGTGAAGTGCTTTTTATATACATCGAGAGCAAGTCCTGTCATAGAGTAAGTACTATACGATAATATTAATATTTCTGGTACATCTAGTAGTTCGCATTTTGAACATTAAATGTAATAAGAGGGCATTATGAAATCTTCGGAAAGCCGAGGGTACAATTAATCCCAGTTATATTGAGCGCTCACCAGGCGAACTGCATCACAAACCAAAATATTAAACAAAATAAATTCCATAAACAAATAAACTGTACTCTGTGCAACTAAGTCACAGTTATAAGTATAGAACCTGTTTTTTCTTACAACCTTTCATAATTTCTTGTTATTATTAAATCAAAATCAAATTAACTGCTCTCGGCAGATGCTATTTTATTACTGTTGATTTGATTTTGATCTCACGATAATAGAAATAGTTGTAAGAAAAAAATGATAATAAGTATCTGTTTGGATCCTCTCTCTTTTAAGCTAGAAGTTACTTATAAGCATAACTTAGGCCAAACAAGTTTTGAGAAAAACTCTTATAATGAAAAGCTCTTTTTTTCATAATGAAGAAAATAGTTGAAAATTAAAAGCTCTCAGGAGGAGCTTTTTTTTAAGCTCTCGTCTATTTTTTCTTAAATTGTGTTTTTTTTTTTTTAAATGAAGAGTTACAAAGATATAGAGAGAAATAATTTTCTTGAAAATAAGAGAATCCAAACAGCTTTTAGCTTCTATTTTTAAGCTCTTTTTTTAGCTTTATTTTATAAGTAGCTTCTAGATTAAAAATAAAAGAATCCAAATAGGTTCTAAGTATATCCTCACTTGTATTAGATATTGGTATATGTAGAATTTAGTGTACTTACCAACTTCTTCTTCTTTTTCTTTTTCTCAACATAAGCTGCAAGCTCCTGTTGCATGGCAAGTGAATCCTCCAAGGCCTAATAAAGGAGAACCATTAGGGAAAGTAACTAAGATTTGCACAATAATAACACTAACAAATGGGAACTTTATATTTGAACACTTTTTATACGATGAGGGATATTCTTATTACCAAAATCTTCTACTACCTATCTAATCATCATTGGATTAATATTTTCTCTTTTTTCAAAAACTTTTTAAACATTCTCTCTCTTTGATTCAATGGTGATTAGATAGGTAGTAGTTAGTAGTAGAAAATTTTAGTAGTAAAAATATCCTTCCTCTTTTTATATATGTTGTAAAAAATTTATAAAAATTCTTGTGAAACAATAAAAGATACTGTACATATAGCTTAATAGTTGGTTGAATTCTGGTTATTAACATTTAACCAGCAAGATTTAGTTATTTACCTTCTTTGTTGCCAAAAGTTCTTGCTCCAAAGCATCTGCACGGCTCATAGCAGCATTCAGCATTTCCTCCTTCTCAGGTGGCATGCAAATAGCAGTCTGGTTCATGTTGAGCATTTTCTCTTCCAAATCAGTCATGCGTTTCATCACAGTCATGAACTCTCGAGGAGAAATAGAAGAATTAGTCATTTCGTCAGAAGGGACATGCCCTTTATAGTCACCGGAGTAAACGGTACTTGAGTAGAAGTTGGCATCAGTAAGCTTCTTTGGCATGTTTCGTGTCATCCTCACCATGGTGACAATTCCCATGACAAAGGCCATCACTCCAGTGAAAATTTGGTGGTTCACTTTTTCGTGAATCTTGCACGAATCAGCCATGGCGAAAGATCCTACTTCAGCTGCCATGAGTTGCAGAAATGCATATGTAATCTCAGTTCACAAAATAGCAAGACAATACAATGTTGTGAGGACAGGACACAAATATTTTGATTTAAGCTTGTACACTTTTAAAAGGGCGAGCATGAACCAGTAGTAAAGTTTAGGCAGCTTGTACACAAATAATTTCAATTTTATTCTTCGTCCTTAATACACACAAATATTTTGATTTAAGCTTGTACACTTGTTTGTGACCGAGCAGTCACTGATTAAATAGTGGTTTTAGTAACTATAGGCAGAGTGACATTTCTATATTTTGATTTGCTATAGGTAACACACATGTAAACCAACGGGGGTTGGCTCAAGTGGTAAGGTACTTGGGTTCGCTTAAGTAAGGACTCGAGTTCGAGATCCTTGTGTATGCAGAAAATCCTCGCTGGGAGACTCACTTGCCAATACTAGGTAACCGACGCGGATCGAACTGGACATTTCGCCCCGGAAACCAGTGGAGCAATCAAAAAAAAAAAAGTAACACACATGTAAACTTCAAACGTTTTAGGAATATGTGTGATAAAATAGAGTTAACAAAGAAATACATTTCTATCAACTCTGTACCTTTCGAAACTGCAAATGTCTGGTTTTCTTCGACCTTTTTCCAAGCAGTTTTATCATCCGCTGGGACAAAGTCCTCGTAATTGCAAGCTTTAGCAGCAGGGGCCTGTTATGTTTTAACAAAATTTAGTACCTAGAGCTAAGGAAACAAGGGGCACATGAAATTTCCAAACTACACTTTCCATCTGTTTTAACCAATGGTCGCATGAAACTATCAAAATATACTACATAATACCATACTTGATGGTACACAAAATACCAAAGGAAGAAGAGCATATCTAAACTCCATTCAAACAAAATATATTGAAAAAAGAGAGAGGAAAGACATGCATACACATGATAAGTTGGAATCATATTTCTTAATTTTAGTATTTGTAATTTTTTTGGCTACTTAGTATTCATTTTCATGTGTTAGGACGAAAATATCCCTATTGATGTATAAATCAAAAGCTTTTATTTGATTACTCTCTCTATATATATAAAGAATAGATTGCAAAATGACACTAATAATATAACTATGTACTACCCGTGTAATACATAGTTAAAAATTATGTGACTGGACAAAACCTTATATCCAGTCACATGACAAACCATTTTCCCATATATATAGAAGCAGGATCCTTTGACACCGGTGTCAAATTTGAAGTTTGACACCGCATGTGAGAGCCGTTAGATCAAAAAATATCAATGGTATCACATGCTTACAAATCAGAGTCGTTGATATTTTTTGATCTAACGACTCTCAGATGAGGTGTCAAACTTCAAATTTGACACCGGTGTCAAAGGATCCTACCTCATATATATATATATATATATATATATATATATATATATATGAAGTAGGATCCTTTGACACTAATTTGACACTGAGAGCCGTTAGATCAAAAAAAATCAACGACTTTGATTTGTAAACATGTGACACCATTGATCTTTTTTAATTTAACGACTATATATATATATATATATATATATATATATATATATATATATATATATAATTTTGAGAAATTTTGCTGACTATATGCTGTGATAAAGAAGTAACACTGACAGTTTTCCACTGCTAACCAGATTAAGCACATGGATTATTAATAAGCATGATACTAACATACCTCGGCAAAGACAGAAGACAGTTGTGAGGTGAGATTTGCCTCCCAGTTGGGAGTCTCGTGTCCCTAAACATGTTTATTTTGATTAGTTTGGAAGCTAAACCATGACAGAAGGAACTAATTAAGGGTTGATAAAAAAATCAACAAATTATTTTGAACAGAGAAAATAAAATAGAATTTACTGAGGAAATGCCAAATGATGCAAGCTCAATGAGTTATGTAAGTTCAACAAAGACCTTCCAATAAGCTATCTCACCTGAGAAGTTACCTTCTCTTCCACGACAGGAGGCTCGCATTTTCTTGAGCATTTGTGCTCACCATTCTGAACCATCTGCAATAGTCCATATAATAAATACATAAGGTTGCAAATCCACAAATGGAACACAAATTATCAGCTAAAAAAAAAAAAATGAAGCAACAGCAAAAGAAGAAAATAGGAGGGAAAAGAAAAGATTGCAAGTCCACCTTGAATATTTCTGGATCCTTCCAAGGGCCCTTATCAGAATGCATGCAGCCTCCTTGATCAGCACAGGTACAAGCACCTCCCAAAAACTCTGGCAACTCACTGGCAAAGCAAAACCAATGGATATGACGATTGTTAAAAACCTTAAGTCAGTTTAAAAGAAGTGTTTGAAGACACACAATGACATCAGTTATCATGAACTCACCTTGCATCAATTATTTCAAGCAATTTGCTTTGATACTTGTTGCCAAGAACCTGATAAATTATAAGTCCAATTTAATAAAATCCCATTTTCTTTGACAAAAAAAAAATAAGAATTTTTTATACTGTATATGTTCTTACATGGATTTTAGCTGTAGTCTTTGGATCAAGGAAGGACTTCACGGTGTTCCACAACATTCTGAATCCAGAACCTGCATTGATGATGAACATGCGATTCAAGGTCTGCAGCGAAGCAACCAATTTTATGATATTACAACTCAGTAATCCACAATTTTTATTAACAACAAAATTTTTTTTTATGTAAATCTTAACCAAAATTAAAGAAAAACATACCTCTGGATAATTGTCACCATCAATCTTCTGAAGGCGCGTGATGAGTTCCCTGGCATGTTTGTTGAAGCTCTTAAGGCCCTGTGACATTAAAACAATATAAGCTTTCAACATCTTCTCATCATGTTTTCCTCATTTCTTTTTCTTTTTTCTCATGGATATCAAGGTTCATTTTAATTACTAATGTTTGTACGCTTACTTTGTCAAGTTGTTTGCAAATTACTACTACAATTTTGGCTTGGCTTCTAAAATTAACAATTTTTAATGCATACCACTCCTTGCACATCCAGGATGGTTGTACTTTGATCAATGTGCCTCTTTGCAGCAATGGAACAAGCTGCAAATTTGAGATCAAATGTCCTCTCAAACTCCTTGACATGGTATTGGATATAGCGATCCAAGGTTGTGACTTGCATCAACTTGGTGGCATCTACTTGACCAATTCTTTCAATGTACACAGGTCTTCCATCTTTGTCTACTCCATGATTTCCGTGGGGATAATATTGCAAGACTTCTTCGAGTTCCTTGAATTCAAAATCCTAGCATAAAAAGGCACAGAATGAGTAAAGAAACGGAGTTAAACCAGTTAAACAAGTATGAATAAGGGATGCCCTAAAGTCTTAACAAAGTAATGAAACCACTGGGATTGTTCTAGTGACGAGGGGTTTGGATAGTTTGCATGAGGTCATACGTTCAAATCCCAGTATTTTGAAAAAACAAAGTCTTAACAAAAAATAGTTTAAAAATAAATACCTGCGTGATGGTGTCAGCACCAAACTCCTTCCTCCATTGAAGCATGTCAGACCACATTTGTTTTGCTTTCTCAATGTCAAATTTCCTGGCTTTCAGGAATCTGTACAACAAAATGCACGAACAGTGTGGGAAAAGTTAGTTCTTTCTAATATAAACATTAGAGGGAATAGAGCCATGAATGCAAATTTGAAAGGAAAAATTAATAGATAACAAGAATTTTGTTTTTCTCAAAGGGAAATACTAATTTCCTGGCTTTCAAAAAATTATCTCCTAAATATCCTTCGATGACTACCTTTTTCTTTTCTTTTCTTTTCTTTTTATTTTTCAGATGATGGGACCCATAAGTTTGTCTTTATGACATGCAAATTTTCTTCCAAGAGATTAATAAAACCGTTTCTAAAATGGCTTAATATTAACTCTGGTTATGTATGTTTATATAGCCCGTCCCAAACTAGGATCAAGGAAGAGGTAATAAAACAAAGCTATTTATATGAGATGAATCTTTCTTGAATGAGATAAAATTGATGTTGACGTAAAATAGGTTAACATTATTATTGTTATACATTCAATTCTTCCAAAAGTTTAAGTTATTGGATGATTTTATTATGGGATAGTTCTACCTACCATTTTTTCTACCTACTTTACCTACAACTCTCCAATACCGTTAGATTAGAATCTAAAGAGGAGAGAGAACAATAAATATTAATTAAGATTTTGATCTAATGATCTTTTAGAGTGATAGGCAGAAAGAAAGATAGGTAGAATAACTTATCCCTTTTATTATATATTTGGGGGAAGACACACTCAGGCAAGAGTCCTTCAGAAATGAGGGCACTAAAGGTCAAACTCCAAACCACTTGTTAATATCATATCTCACAACCAAAAGGTTTAAAGACACACAAATACTTGTAGGGTTTTATAATTCTCATATTGAAGGAGAATTGAAATTTTATGTCGTAGAGATAAAAAGTATGTGGGATCCATGTGTTAGAAAAAATTATATGTAGGACCCATATTAGCACGGAAATCCAAACCACTGTGTTAATATCATATCTCACAACCAAATGAGAATTATAAAACCCATAATTTTATTATGTATTTCTAATAGTTGTGTAAAGAACCATTTTGCCCCAAAAATTTAAGATGATGGGTGAAAGTCAGATTAATGTTTTTATATTTCACTGACAGTTTTCCCTTGACACAAAAATTCATTAAGCTTAAAGGGTGAACACTATATATGGTCTATAATTTATATTAAAAAATTTCATAATATTTAATTATTTATTAACAAAATGAAGGTGATGAGAATCATCCCATGACCATTTTGGTCACCAAGCTATATAAAAAATTATTTCAACCCAAAAACTTATGTTATTAGTTGAATATCATATTAATGGTTTTATATTTCTTCTAAACACTATTGCATAGATAAAGTAGTGATCTCAACGCACTCACTTACCCACCACCCAATTTTAAATATTGACAAATTAGCTGAATTCTATAAAAACTTTGTGGTTAATTCTTAATGTAAATATGAGAGAAAAGTGACGTGACCTAAGCAGCATATGATAATCATCGTGCTTCTCAGGAAGTAGCTCGTCCAACACAAGAGCTTGACGGAACTCATCAACAGCTTTCAACTCCTCAGCATCACGGACATCCTCGATTTCAACGGACATAACCTTGCTGCTGCTTCGCCTACGACTCCTTGTTAGGGAATTCCTTAGCTTGCCTGAGGCACTCATTGCTTTTTTCTTCAAAGAACCAACACGATCAGACTTTTCAAGAGCTGCAATTAATTATGGCAATCATAACAAATATTAATACATATATATCTATCTAGGTAAAAATAAAATAAAAAATCAAGTGTATGCGCTTAAATTTGTCACCGAACCAATTCAATCCAAAAATTTGAGCTATTGAATGAGTCCTTTTTAATTGTTAATATTATTCTCTAATCCCTCACACAAGAGCTAGCGAGAATCAAATTCGTGACCATACTCTCTAATACCAACCAGGTAAAGAATTAATTTAACCCAAAATTTAAAAAGCTACCTTAATAATTTTATAATTTTATATATCTCTAACACTGACATGCAATTTAAGAACGCTGCAAAAATAATAATAATAATGATAGGGAAAAGTGTTTGTGTTATGTTATAGAGATTCGTTTTACGTGCCGAAATTTTTATTTTTTTTCTGCGGCCCCACAAAATGTTGTAAGTGTAGGAAATTTTTTCTGGTCATGTTAAATTATAGATGATAAATCCATAATAATAATAATAATAATAATGGAGATGAAACCTGTCCTAGGAGATAAGGGGTCAGACATGATGTTGTGTTTGTTGATTGCTTCTGCTGGGTATTCAGGAGAATTATCCACTCGTCATCCAATTGCAGAAAAGTAAAGCACTCCCGAATGCCCTGCCTGCAACCCCACCAACAAATTATCCATTAAACATGACGCAACAACATCAACATGCATGCAAACACAAGAGACTTATGAATATAATGTATAAGTGCATGATCGCATAAACTTATTTTATATTATTATTATTATTATTAAAACGAAAGCTGTTGAAACATGAAAGAGGTGTACGAATGTCAAATGGAACTTGCAAAGTTTGGAAAAAAAGAAGGACCTCTTGAAAACAAATGAAGGGGGCGGAGGGAAGCGAAAGAGAGAAAAGTTATAAGAAGAGAGGATAATCCTGAAAATAGGGTCTTTGTTTCAAAGACAATGAGGTTTCCACGAGGCACCGTTGACCAAGTCATGGATACCATGGCGAGACCGTTAATTGATTCTAATTGAAGGAAAAAAAAAAAAAACTGAGATAATGAGAAAGAGAAAGACAGGCAGAAGTAGGGGTGGTTTGGGCGAAACGTACGGTGATTCCATTCATATTATTATTACACCCTCTCTTCCCAGTTTCCCCGCCCTTTACCAAATATTTATTCATTGTTAGTATTAACAACAAATGGTTAGACTTGATACAAAAAAAACATTAATACAACATTTAATATTAATACAAAAAACTAATACAATAAATTAAACTAAATTCCTCCTTGATTGCAAATCCCTCAACGGATACCTGCGTACTATCCAAGTTTTTACTTTAAATAGCTCTCTTTTATGCATACATTAGTCTAATCGCATTCGGATATCATCAATTATGAATGTGTAAAAATAAAAAAATTGGTAAGAATCATTAATATTTTATATTTGCAGTTATAAATAAGGAGAAATTATCTCATCAATTATGAATGTGTGTTAAAAAAATTGGTAAGAATCATTAATATTTTATATTTGCATTTATAAATAATGTATACTAGGGCACCTTTTCAAGTGTCATTAAAATTAGGGTTATGTTTATTCTGTTACACGAGAAAAACATACCTTCATGCACAAACATAAAAATCCCACCATTTTTTTTAATTGGTGAGCTGCACAAGTTTTTGTTTTAGCAAGAAAAGTTTCTCGTATAACAAGAGAGACTCATACCCTCAAGATTATGCTTAAATGTAAAACATATAAGCCAGTTACAGAGAAAATTCTCATGTGCTTTAAAGCTTAACAAATTGCATATTGATTCACCACAGAAAATTTTATGCAATCTATACTACGTTGCGTGGTTTGGTAAATGTAGAAACTTGAGTTTCTATATTTTGAATTATGGGAGATTTTCTACGATTTGATTACATTGGGAAGGGACTATGTGCATTATAGCTGAAAAATATAATACTTTTATTTATTTCTATTAATGAGCAGAATTTCGACCAAACAGTTAAAAGTTTGTATAATATCATCTAATATTCACATATCATTTAAAAAATTATAATAACTTATTTTGAGGTAACAATAAATGATATAATGATAATGCACTCACAGTGGACAACAATTAAATCCATTTTAGAAAAGCTATATCAATTTCTTTAGAAAAACTACGACTGCAACGGGTTCAAACCCTTCCATAAGCAAACAAACAGAAAATGCATCAACGATTATACAAGCCAGAAATCCAAAAAGATATGAACAAGATAAACTGTAGATTCTTTTTTCATAATGCTATGAGTTGATTAATTTTAATCTGAATCAGAATCAGAATCGGCAAGCACGGAGGCTCTAACAGTTCTGTGTGTACTTTCATGATATCCATCATCTTCATCGTCCTCATCTTTCTTCCCATCAATAATGCCTGTCAAATGACAGTTAGATTTTTTTCTAGTCACTAAGAAATGAGAAGGACATATAGAAGCATTACCTTTCTTGATCAGCAGAGCCTCCAGCGCTTTTGTGGTAAAATCATCTTTCCCTCCTAGATCTTGAAATCCTACCAATCTATCTACTGCAACTCCTTGTCTAAAAAAAGAAACACCTTAGCCAACATACTGATATAACAAATCAAATTTATCCTCAATTAGTATATCTATATCATCGAGGCCAACTTCAGCCTCCAAGCAACAATTAGCTCCTAGGCACAGCATGATAATATATCCTTTTGGGGGGTTTATTGAGGATAAAGATTGTTTGAGGATTCTAAACTTTATTCTCATATTTTTTGAGGGGATAGGTTATATTTAAGCAAATTCTTGGAAAATCTTTGGGGGCCAGAAGATATGCCTCCCTCCTCGATTGGGGGATTACTCTCATCTTTCCTCCGGTAGCGAAGCTCAATGCACCCGCTGTTCTCCCGGGAGAACATAGTGTAATTTGTAAAATATTTCAAAAAAAGTTTGTAAACATATCCATCCCCTTTATACCAAAAAAAAAGCACACAACTAAACAAAAATTAATATGCTCTTCAATACTAAAAGCACTCAACTAACCAAAACCCCAAAGGTAACAGATTTAGGCCTTACCTGAACAGTATGACACAAGGCAAAGTCTTGACTGCCAGTTTTGCAACAAAGAATGGTGCATTCTGCATTTCATTTTCAAAAGTGAACTCTTTTACTCAAGTTTTTTATCAAGACAAACAGTTGCATTAAAATAATAAGTCCAATGTTACAGTTACTCTGACTCAACGCTAAGCAAACACTAAATCATATCTATTGCAAAATAATAGAACTGTTCAAGCTGACCTCTGCATCAAGCTTGATGAACTTTGTATCAATATGTTTAGCTGAAAGGGACTTTAAATGCTTATCCATTATCCTGGAAACATTTGTTGATACAACAACAAGCACATTTAAGTATGCATGTCAAATATTAAGAGATAGAGAGAGATGTTTGAAGGAACAACATTTAAGTCAAAAACATACTTGCATCGATAGAACTCCTTATGGTAGTAATGACAAATCACTTTTTCACTTCCAGTAACTTCACCTAAGAAATCGCCCTCAGTTATCTCCCTATATTCCCCATGACCTTTTTTCTTCCATGCCTCCCGTTTCTCTGTTTCTTTCTATTGAAGACATGAATAGTGAGGTGCTTTATAAAAAAACAGAAATGGAAAAAAAAAAATCTGAATATCATTATGTATTCTGGTACATATGAAGATTGTCACCTTAAGAGCTGCAATCCTATCCGCATGCAATTTTTCCAACTCAGGATCCTGACATCAGTGTTGTGTAGACCACTAAAATTAGAATCAGGGGATATACACATATACATATATGATGAGGTTGAGAAGTTTACGAAGCATACATCCATTAACTCATCAAGGTCAACCTCCTCATTTACAGAACTGGATGCCTGTCCCTTCTCTTGGGCAAGCAATTCCTGCAGTTATCATAGCAGGTATCTCATTACACCAATACATAGTTGCTGGCACAAGAATTACCCATAACAATAACCTTCAGAGAAAATCATAATGTAATCTTAGAATTTGAGTAAACAGTTACAAAATTCAGGATTTAGTTAAACATATAGCACATATGACTTCAAAGTGTTTACAAAATAAAAAAATAAAATAAAAATAAAAACCTTCAAAGTAGTACTATAAAAAATTATCCCCAAAACATACAATACTCAACTATCCACCATCAATGGTTAGCTTCTTAAAATAAGTGATATGCGAAGAACAGTTGATAAGGAATGAAGAAAACTGAAAAAGATAATTAAAAGAAAAATGAGGAAATGTTATAGGTTAAAAGTTTTGAATCATCCAGTTCCATTCCGTGCTAGCAGTAGTAGTTCAATTTTGTTTGCACCAAATGAAAACGCATGCAAATGTAACAAGTAGTAAAAACTAATAAGGAACATTAAAATATCATAATAGCCACCATATATATATATATATATATAATGTTTCATTAATTTTGTAAACAAGTGACCATCAAATAATGCAAATTAACAAATAACTAATCACAAAAAATAACACAATTGTTTATCACTTCAATGAGTATTCAAAAAGCAAACATTGAATCACTGAATCAAATGAAAATCAATTGTGTCCAACATAGTTTAAAACAGCGTTAGCGAGAACTAATTGTGTTGAGACCTTAAAAAGGCAAGTGAGGGCAATGAGGAGGATCTACGATAATTGCATTGTGAAGTGAAGAATTAAATTACCTTCTGATAATCACGCGCAGCTGCCGCTATTACGTTTCCGAACGCAAGATTTGACAGAGTGGACTTCACTGCGTTTGGATCCATCTCTATCTACAAAAAAACAAAAAAACAAAAATTCAAAATCAGAAGCAGAATCAGAATCCGAACTTTATAATAATTAAGTCACGCAAATTAAATGTTGCTCACGCACCGTTAAGA
Source organism: Gastrolobium villosum (assembly GCA_032173675.1). NCBI lineage: Eukaryota > Viridiplantae > Streptophyta > Magnoliopsida > Fabales > Fabaceae > Gastrolobium > Gastrolobium villosum. The sequence goes on along the minus strand of JAVKPL010015300.1, from coordinate 36,780 downwards.
TCTGGACGGAGGCGCAGGCGTGTTTTCGATGCGGGTGCTACACTTCGGAGGTGAGAAACTTGTTCATTAATTGAAGCTTTGCTGCTATGTGTTTTGTTTGTTGATGGAAGCTGTAGCTACTTGCGTCGTCCATGAAGGTGGGAAGAAAGGGTGAAAGGAACTAGGCCTGGCCCATTAGAAGCTGTTATTAGCCGTGGCCCAAATCCTTTACGCTTTTGGCCCATTTTTTAAATGGACTCTTATTAATGAAAAAATAAACTCTCATTTGAAATAAAATATTTTATTTATAAGGAAATACCATTTTGAATCCTCACCAAAAAACACGGAACCCATTTAAATATTTAAAAAAAAAAAAGATTTGTGATCCCTGAGAAATTGTAATTACAGTTCTTTGAAATTGTGGTTCCTCAAAAATTCAAAGAAGACTCACGTTAGTCCCTCAAAAAGGATTAATATAGATACTCTTTTTTTTTCTCTAAGTATTAAAAGTGGTTCATTGTTTTTTGTTAAGGATCCAAAAGGGTATTTAATTTTTATTTTTTTATTGTTTAAAGTGAATCTTGTTTATAATTCATTCCTTTGAGTCAAATTAATTTTAATTTATACTCTTTTCTTTCTTAAAACTTTTGTTTAACATTTTTAAATTACTAATCACTTTTAATTTAAAAAATTATCTTTTTTTCTCCAAAATTTAGGCTCTTGAAAACATTTTCCTATGTCATTTTTTCTCATTTGCTCTTGCTTTTGGTTTATATATTGACCGTTGCACTCTGAGTTAAATTGGTATATATTGTTATCTTGAATTAAGTACAAAAGAAAATTAATATTGGAAATAAAAAAAGTTATTTGTGATTGTAAAATTTAGAAAATTCAATTCACCCCATTCAAATTTCTTCATACATTTAAACAAAGCCACTTGATTAACAACTTGGAAACAAGATTGGTCCATGTGGTGATACTCTAATGGGGTAAAGTTTGTAGCGTATAAGTGTTTTTCCCTTCAACAAGAATGGAAACAACCAAAGCTTAGTTACATCATCTTTCACCCCATTAATCTTCATAGTATCGCAATTTAACAAGAAAAAGGTGGTGCACATGTTAGGATCTTCTTTTCCCTCTCCTCTAAACCGATATTTTCGCACAAGGTTCTGGTGTGCAAGCTTCAGCTTGAAATTAGTAAAGTTGATGACAGGGTTTAGAATGCTAGAACTGCATTCAACAATATTTAGAGTTGCAACTACTACTTTATTTTGATCATTTTCCATCGTTGCTTCCTCCTCTTGATGTTCTTTCTATTTGCACTCACGATTTACTTTTTTGTTTTCCTTTGCGATCTTCTCTACTTTAGGATTGTATGTGCAAGGTTTGTTACTAGAGCTCTGCAACCCTAGATACAAAGAATGAAATTAACCAAAATCAATCGAGGATGGAAAATATAGTGATTATATCAATTAAATATCATAACTAAACCTAGTATTGAATATAAACAAGAAAAGAAAGGATTAGTAAAGAAAGAGATATACAAAAAATATGGTGTAGATATGTTTAGTCTTTTGACTAGTATGTTAATATTGGATCTGTGTGTCCTCTCTCAAGTATCTATGAGAGAGATACTCTAGAGATCAACGGATCACTGTGCACTATAATAATGGCATGGCCAAATAGGATTGAGCAAAATAACCGGTGCACCATAACTATATTGAGAACCGACCCGCTTTGAATTAAAAAAACCGGTTTTCCAAATTAAATTAAAAACCATAACCACTTTCAACATTTTAAAATAAATCAGTTATAAACCTGAATCAAATTACTTTGTATCCGGTTAAAACCTGAATCAAATTTCTACTTCTCAGTCTCGACGAAGCTCACATAATCTCTAGCTTTCCGCTCCCTTCATCTTCAACTTTTAAACCTTGTGATTGTGCCATCTGAAGTCCTTCGGTGATTTGTTTTATTTCCATTCAGGTTTTTCGTTTAGATCTAGGTATTAATTATTAAATTTTTGGGGGTTTTGATTTCGGAACAAGTAATTTGCTATTTGGAGGTTTAATCACCGACGATGGCTTTTCAGATCACGAATTTGTCTCAAGTTTCATCAACGGGGAAGCCTCCTCTTTCGTCTTCTACGTTCGAGAGAATTTGGGTTGTGGCAAGTGTGGAAGTTCCTCTAGCCGCTGTCATTGACTCATTGTTCGAAAGAGGTATGTGAAATATGGGTTTTTCTCCAGAATCGTTCTTTTCTCCTAAGCAATAATTATTTATGCATATTTCAGTAAGACAATGAAAAAATTCAAGAGGGGAAAAAGTATAGGTATAGATAGCTTTTGTAAAATTTTGTTAAAATTTTAGTAGAATTATCTTTATAAACTTCGCTCTTCTATTTTAGTAGAATAATTTAAACGTTCATTATTTACCGCAGAGTCGTAGCGGTTTGGAGACTCTGATAATTTGTTCATGCACTTGGCATAATTCTTGTAATTCAATTGTGATACAGAATTTTGAAAATCTTTTACCTCAGTCATGTATTTAGTACCTTTCACCTAGGTTTCTCCATGGCTTGTGTTTATATAATGAAGACATTTATAATCAGGTTATTTCATTGTCTCTGTATATGTTTATTTTGTTTCATTTTTGTTTTTTTCAAAAAAAAAAAAAAACTTTGCTCTTGGTAGTTAGTTACACTCCAAAGAAATATAACCGGGTACAAAAGCTTTATGCCACTCTTGTATATGTTTTATTTTCAGTTAGACGAGCTTTAGGTGTCCAGGTAAATGAGAAGATTTGAGTGTGATCCTTTCAGATCTTACTGCAAGGTATCAACATTTGTGTTTCCTCGCGTTTCCACCAACTAAATCCACTAGATCAGCTCGCAAGTTTTGTGCCACTTCCCATATATGCAAGTTAATGAATGTGACAGGTATAATAGCACCAGAACCTATGCATGTAGCAATAAAACAATGAATTACATTCAGATTTCACTTGCAGCGATGTTGTACAAGTACTTGGGAGCCTGTCTCTAATTTCTTCACATACAGAAGGGAGATGAAGGTCTAGCCCATCATATAATTTCAATCATTTTTTGTGTTTTAAAAATATTAAAAAAAATAAAATACTTGTATCAGAATATTATTCATAGATATCAGTTAATAAATACTATCAGTATTCACTACTTTGTTTATTTGATCAATGGAAGAAATTTTACAAATGTTATCCTGACCTTTTTAGATATTCACTATGCTAACAATGTGTTAGTAGTAATCACCTTGATTATCTTTGGGAAAATTAAGAATAATTGGATTGAAATTTTTAGATGCTAAATTATGTATTAGATAGTGAGGTGAGAAATTGTGTCATGGAATGATTCTAGGTGCAAGAAGTGATGCGAAAGAGACTACAAAGAAGAACAAAAAGTTAAGTGGAATTTTCAGCAATTGGTAAGTGTATAGCTTCCTTGATTTTGGATTTTTTGATGACTTGGTTCATTGTTTATACTGCTCTTAAAAATAAGGAAAAGACAAATAAATACATTGGCATTGCATTTTGGATTTTTTGTTCTTGTGTTGATTTCCTCTGCTTCCAGGTTCAGCAAAACTGTGTCAACTGTGGTGTTTGTATGGGCAAGTATTTCTGTGGAATCTGCATGTATGAACTGCTAATAAGTTAAATATCCCAGGGTTAAAGTGACCCTCCTCCTGGTGCCTGCCTCTGCTTTTGCCTTTGGTTCCAATGTAGTATTATATAGTTTGACAATTTAGGTACTTTTTTGTTAGATTGATTGTATTTTATATCAAAATTCAGACTCATTAATTCCGATATGTTTTATACAGAACTGGAGGATGCGAAAATTTCTTCCACTGCTACAAGTGTGGTAAGTAATATTTTTCATTCCTATGCATTTTAGTAAATAGCAACCCTATTATTTTAAAATGCTTTACCTACTTGATCATTGATTTCATGATTTCTTCCCGTAGGTTGTTGCTACACAAGTAACACCAAAATTGGTGATTGCAGTATTTGTTTGAATCCATGAATGATGTCATTGTTTTGCCCTGTGGACATACAATTCATGAGAGCTGCCTGAAGGAAATGATGGAACATTTCCAGTGAGTATTTTTCCCCATCATCGCAAAGCTGCCCTTAATTAGTTGCATACATGATTTCCCTGCATATATTCTTTCTTACCTATATTTTTCCCTTTCTTCTATCTACTATTGAAGTGTTTAGACCAGTTGTCCTGTACTCTCACCAATCAAGCCTATTAACAGGATTCATGCACATACCTTATTAACAAACCAACCCAATTGGGTGAACTATATTCCAATAACTTGGATTCTAACATTTTGGAAGTAAGTTAATTTCTTCACATTAAGTCCCATTTTTTACTTCATGTTTAGATGCAAAATGAATTTCACTTTTTTTCTTAGCTAATTCCATATATATTGAGTACTACTTTGCAGGAAACAATTGGGACCCAGGTTTTGATTCCGGTGCCAGGTGGACTAGTTAATAGGAGAATTTGATGGTAATCATACAGAGTTTATAGGAAGGAATATAATGGCTACAGCTGCAGTTATTGGACTCAGTGGAGGAAAAAAGGCTCTTGAGTTCATCTTACCATTACTCTGATATTATAGAAAAGCTTTCTTATGGCAGTGACTTTGGATCCACACATTTTTAGATTGTTCCTACAAAATCTGTGATTATTGCTAAGAAGTCATCCAACTACACTCCAACTTTTCCAACATCCAATCGGCAGAATCAGTCTATCAAGGCTCTTAAGGAACAACATGTTGATGCTGCTCCTGCAATTGCAGATCCATGGTTTCAGAATCTGTGATTATTTTTTGATGTTGTTAAGTTGGATTTTTGTAAAATGCATAGCAAAAAAAGAAGTATTGATCAGAACCGGTTGGGTGATTATTGGCAGTGCTCATTGTTTTTTTGTATAACAAAAAAAAAATGATCAGAATGCATAGCAAAAAAAGTTGGAAAAAAGAAAAAAAAAATCTTCCTTAAAACCGGTTCGGAAGTGGTTCGGAACCGGTTCGGAAGTGGTTCGGAAGTGGTTCTAGTTCAAAACCGGTTCATAAACGGTTCGGGTCGAACCGGTTCTGAACCGGTTTCGAACCAGTTTTAACCCGAACCGAACCAGTTTCATTTTTTATAAAAAACCGGTTCAGAGAACCGAACTGGTTTAAACCAGTTCGGTTCGGTTCTTCAAAAAAACCGGTTCGGGTCGACCCATGATCATCCCTATGGCTAAAGGATGGGGTGTATGCACAGTGACAGCTAAAAGAGAGGGTTTATAGTGTGTATATCTTATTGACTTAACCCTTTATTTATAGATGGATTACATGGCAGGAGTGTATTTTTGGCTTCTTAGTAATATCGGGGGCCCTAGTCCAACTACTTAGTTGTCTAGATATGATCATCATTAATAGAGGATTTGTCTTCCTTATTTGGATGACTTTCCTTTTGTGCTATCCTTTATTGGATCTTCTAGAATGTAGGCTTTTGTCAGATCCATAACAGTTGCCCCCAGCTCGGTAGTCTGGGTGTTCGGGCTGCAATAGTTGCCCTTGGTTGAAATCTTTCTTGATCAACTTAGTTGGGTTAGCTATTGCAGTTATTATCTCTTATTGTGTTCAAGATCAACCGAGTTTTGTGAACCGGATACTAAGTACTTTGTTTAATTAGTTCTCCCTTAACCTTTTGGGTCGAGGTAGAAACTCAGGATGACTGATCTTTTTTTTATCGCCTTGCCGAGATCTCAACTTATGAAAGTTGTTTTTTCCTCATTCTACTTTGATTTTTGCGTTACTACGCTTGCCCCCCTGCCCGGTAGTCTGGGCTGTGTTATTTTTTAACTCTGGTATGTCTGGATTCTTTTTATTTGATCCTTCTATAGGCTATCTTGTCGGTGCTTCTGCACTGCCCCATTTGGGCTGATCAGGGTGTTGGCCTTCTGGCCTTTCCCTTTAACCTGAGTTCTAAAATTGGTCTATGCTCAGGATTTTGGACGAGTAGTTATGTTGGAATACTGACTTATTTTTCACATTTCTTTTTCAAGTAGACATTGTAGGGTTTGTTCCTAAACCTTTTTTGTCTGGGTAGTTTGAATTTCCCTTGCATGTTTATTCAATTTGACATAGTCGAATTCTTGCTTCGATCTTGACTTGGCATATTTATTGAAGCAGTTTTCTTCGCTTTTAGTCGCTTTAGTATTTGACTTGTTTTTCTATAATGTGTAAGCTTTGAACATGGCGATGTTCTCCATGGGTTTCTTATATGACTCCTTTCACCATGACTTTTTATCGGCGGCATTAATTTGAATTGGCTTTTGCCTTCTTTATTTTAAACTCGGCTTCTTGTCGATTTCTTCCATTAGTGGATGCATCTTCAGTTTATTTAAGTTGGCTCCTTTGCCATTAATTAATAGAGGTATTATGTTCATCTATTTTCTTAGCTCACTTTCGCGTGGCTTTCGAAATTTGGACTTGGCTTTTTTGGACTTCGATGCCAGTATTTTGGCTTCTTTTCACCTAAAGCTTTTAACTCTGGCGAGGCAGTGTTTGCCTCCTTTTAACATCGAGCCTGGTTTCTCTTTCCGAGGCTTTCGTTTTAAGCTTGGCTTCTTGTACTGTGGCTTTACTGATTCAGATTAGCTTTTCAACGTCGTTTGAAGAAAATTACCTGGCCAAAGTCTAATTTTATTATGTCGACTTAGTTTTTTCTTTTAAATTGGTTTCGTTTATCGTATTTTTACAACAATCAACTCGGCTTCTTATTGCTTTAGCTTAGGCATCATGAGAGCTTGATCAGAGTTATTTTAATATGCCTTTTTAACTTTGGTTTCATTCACCATAACTTTCATATACTGACTTAAAAGTCATTGGATCACAAAGGCGTCCCTCTATTCTCATAAACCAAGGGTAATATCCTGATTATGTAATGCGCATTTTATTGAACCAGTTTTGTACCGTGGTTCCAACATTTTTATCTAAGCCTTGCTTCTTTCGCAATGACTTTATAATCTAAGGCCAACTCCTTTGGCCATGTCCTTTTTATTTGATCTGAGCCCCGCTTATCTTGATATGAATAAGGAGACAACACCTATTGATCCATTGCAATGGCCAAATGAGCCAATCACAAGATCAAGGGCAACAAAGTTTGAAAAAGCTCTTAGTGGGTTGATCCAGCAAATGTGAGCTAATCATGAAGACACCAAGTCCAAATTTATTCATAATCATAATTTAGTTAATGTCATCAATGCAAGGGAGGTTAGGTGGAATGAGTAGCAATTTTCAATGTCAATTAATGCTTAGTGGGGCTGATAGCATTTTTAATGTTATTAATGCTTAGTGGGGTTGATTCACATTTCCAATGTCATTAATGTTTAGTGGGCTGATTAGAGTCTTTTTCTTTTTCCATGTTGTCAACTTTAAATTAGTGTCTTTTCATTTGCTAGTCTTTTCCTATTCTTGGATGGATGTTCCAAGTATAAATAAAGGAGGAAATAACTCTTGTATTCGGATTTTGAAGTCGTAATATAATTGAGAGGTTTCTTCTCTTTGATTCTTATATAGAACTTTGAACTTATCAAGAAGCTTGTTCTTGTGGCGTTCAAACCAGACTTTTCACTCACCTTCTTCTTTCTTGAGTGTGGCGTCTTTATCCTTCTTATACCTTTGGTTCTTATCTTCCATAGATAAAGGGTCAAGGTTCTTTATTTCTTGTTTTAAATTACTGATTGTAGAAACGATCCTAACTAAATTGGTCTTGGGTATCACTATTCTTGGTGAGGTTCATATCATATCTTGTGATTGCTATTTTATTTGACCCCGACTTCTTTTATCGTGGTTTCTATTTGGCACTTTATATTTTTTTTGCCAGCCTTGTTTATGATGGCGATATTCGCCTTCTTTGGCCCATCTTAGCATACCGTGGCTTTCAAATTTGGGCCTCACTTCTATTGCGGTGGCTTTCATATCTAAGCCTCTGTTTCTTTTGCAGTGGCTTTCTTATCTGAACCTTTTCTTCTTCTGCAGTTGCTTTCATATTTGAGCCCTTGCTTCTATAGCAGTGGTTTTATCAAGTTCACTTGCAAGTCTTAAATGTATGAAGGTTGTTTTTCCCCATACTTTCTAACCTGGCTTCGTATATCATGGTTTCATAATATTTAACTTGACTTCTTGCCAAAATTCCATTTTTATCTCAGATTGGGGTGTGAATCCTTTTGCCAGGATCGCATCTCTCTGAATCCACCTTCATTTTTATCTCGAATTGGGTGTGAATCCCTTTTCCATGACTACATCTCTCCAAATCCATCTTTATTTTTATCTCAGATCTTTATCTGAGATTGAGAGGTGAATCCTTTTGCCAAGATCACATCTCTCTTAATCCGTCTTCATTTTTATCTCCGATTTTTTATCTTGGATTGGGGTGTGAATCCTTTTGCCAGTATCTCATCTCTCCAAATCCCACTACATTTGTATCTCGGATTGGGTGTGAACCTTTTGCCAGGATTTCATCTCTCCAAATCCATCTTTATTTTTATCTCCAATTTGTATCTCGGATCTTTATCTAGGATTGGGGTGTGAATCTTTTTGCCAAGATCACATCTTTCTAAAGCCATCTTCATTTTTATCACGGATTGGGGTGTGACCTTTTTCCTAGGTACACAATCTCTTCATATCCGTCTTTATTTTTATCGCGAATTAGGGTGTGATTGTTTTGCCAGGATCACGATCTCTCTGAACCCGTCTTCTTTTTTTATCTCAAATTGGGGTGTGATCCTTTTACCAGGATCACGATCTCTCCAAATCCATTTTCATCTTTATCACTTATTAGGATTGGAGACCTACCAAGAATAAAGTATAGCTGGGGGTGAGAATCATCCCGGCCTCCATTGTGAGTTTATAATAGACACCCTAAAATGGAGGTAGCAAACTTGTGAATGGACTTTGTCCATTAGTTGTTAGGCTGACCAAAAGTCGACTTCTAATATGCTGGCCATATATTCTCAAAAATATAGCTATAAGCTCCCGGAGAACACTTGCCTGCAATCTTTTCCTTAATAGAATTATTCATGGGACTTTTGTGGGAAGACCCATAAGTTGCATAATGTGCTTTCACAGGGACTTTGCAATGATAGTATATGATATTTGAAATCACCTTGATGGGGGGGTCCACAAGATTTTTCTTTCTTCAAGATGGATCCTCAGATAAATATTAGTTTGAAGCTATGAGCTACTCATTTTTTCCTTGTTGTATTGGGATAAGGTTGTTTGTGTATAGTCGAGGCCTATTAGGCTTGATAACTTGGAGAACCATATGTCAGAATTAAATACAAGTTCCATGGCCCCACCATATTAAGCTTTGACCATATTTTCTCCTTATGGTAGGTTGCTTTCTCTTTAAAAGTTTTGAACCAAACCATTTTCCTCTATGCTAGTCAAGAGGCAAGTTTCTCAAACAGAAAGTTGGATCATGACACTTCGAAATATCTTTTGAAGATGCATAAAATATGAAAAAGGGTGGACAAACCATTAAACCGACCGGAAGGCTAGTTTTTAAAAACTCCAGCCAGAAAGATTCAAAAAGATTTCTTTAGTCATTAGAGATGCATAATTTCCATTTGAACCTAGGAGGGTGACTACGACGACTAAAGAAGTAGACATCATATACAAGTTTTCTTAGTACTTCAGAAGCATTATGAATTTGTTTTTGGTAAATAGATTTCCGATGTTCTTATCCGGAATGTTTCCTTTTAATTTATTGCCTAAGAAATCTTCCTCGGAATGCAACGAGCATCAATAGTACTTGCTTTTGTGAGTTATTAGACGAAGGTTCTGCTGCGCACGGAGGTTGGCTTATGGGGAGGCCAGTCTCGACTCCTTATACTTAAAATAAAACTTGTCATAGGAAATGGTTGAAACATGAGACCTTTGGCTCAATCTTTGTGAAGTTTTTCCACATTATAATAGTGGTAATTATACCTGCAGAAGTCATGAGCATGAAGAATACATGATATGTATATCAAGAGATTCTTACAATAGCTTCCAAGGAAGACCAGCCGAAGGATATCTCCAATACTGCAAGTTGGTTTCTTATTGTTGATGGTTTAAAGAATGACGATATCATCGTTTACTTCCAGTTATTGGAATGTTATGATTTTTGAAAGCGGCAAATGAAAATATTGGAATCTATCAGCATTAGATGTGAATTTACAAAAACATCACTGAGAAGCTTAATATATATATATATATATATATATATGAGAGGTTCGAGTTTCATGACACTGGGTACTTGATCAACAAATAGTTGAGGCATTGTTTATTGCTTGTGCTCGACATTTCTTTTGAATATGCGAAGAAGCTATTAGGGAGATAACAAGCCTCTTGCCAGTCAGCTGAAAAAGAATATTTTTTGCCCTATCCGGCAATGATCTCCTTGTTCAATGCCAAAAAGATAGAGTTAGTTTGGTTTTTCTGGTTCATATAACAATTTGTATTCCTTGGCAAATGAAATATTAGTTGGAGAACATTGAACAATAATAAAAACTCCTTTAATGAGAGTTATAATGTTGTGCATGTTAAAGAATGAATAAGTTGTAGAGGAAGTAAGGGAGCTAGAGGTTCTTCTCTATCTGATCCCAGTTTGAATGCACCTTGAGGTAGATATACCGGTTCGGGTTCATATCTTTTTAAACCCACGGCCGGAGTCAATAATGGAGAACCTACCCCAACTTTGTTTCATTTCATTGTCGAGCATGCTTTCTGATCTCCATTTGTCATGTTTTTTGTCAACTACAACCTTGCCTTATCATAGTCTTCTTCACGTCGGATGATAATTGCTTCTTCATTGTATCTTAAAGACTCATTAAACCTACTAGTTCAATTCAAATAGATAGTATACTATTCCTTTAAAAATATAGCTGACCTGTTACATTGTTGATAGCCGACTCTGCAAAAGTATGCGTTTATCGGCTCAAAAGGAGCTATTGCTAAATAAAAATAATAATTTGGTGGGCAACCATGAAGAATAAATATATGATTGAGTGCATGTGCCATAATAAACCTTCTGGATTTTGTCTTCTTATTCTATTTTTGTATTGCTTGTTCGCATTGATGAGATGCTTTTGACATGTGAGTCCAAGCAAGCAGCCATAGATTGACTGCTCTTCATGTTTATTTGAATTGACTAAGGAAATTGGTCCTTGATGACTAAGATAATTGGCTTCGCCAAGGTACAGGTCAATTTCGCCACCATCATGCCGGCCTTTTGTAGAAGAATTGAATGCCCATTTACCCTTGCATATGATGTATGATCTGATGTTAAGATGAATTATTTTAGTTGCAAAATGAAATAAATGGACTCCATTATCAACTTCCACGTCGGTCAATTGTGCTTGAACCTGTGTAGATTTTTCACTACAGACTTGCCAATTTTTATAGCAAGCAAAGCCTTTCCCACCTTGATGGCACCGTCACGCGCTACCTTTTTGCTAACGTGAACCTCCCAAAACTTCTTCAAGAAATCACGGTGGCCCCACAAGATGTGGAGCAAGCACACCAACTAGGCAAGCTACGTGGCAGTCTTTAATGACACAACAAAGCATCTTGTCTACAGGGACATAACGTTTTCATGGAGAGGAAACGTCTCATAAGTGGAATGGGTGGCCGACCTCATGAATCTCCTCAAACACATATCACCCAACATCCCCTGTCCTGACAAAGACATTAAGGTGAAAGCAGGTTTCTTGGACTTATACACCGACATAGTTAAGGATAATAATTGTGGTTATTGTAAATACTTGACGAGGGAACATGTAATGGCCAAGATGAAGACAAAATGGGGAACTCAGTATCTCTATTGTGGGACCCGCTGAATTGTAATACCACTTTGTTTAGGACAAAATTTTGTCACCTGAATCTTCAAGTGTAAAATCGCATAAAGGAAATTGAAAAACATAGGATGCCAACATCAAGTTGACGAGATGCTGATCAAAAATATTCAAGGGCAGTAGCAGATGGGACAATCTTTGGGCGGCCACAAGCTCCTTAAGATCATATTTCTCAAAAGTCTCCTCCGATTCAATAATCATCTCCTGTCAGCTCTTTGACACTAACCAATCCATTCCTGGCAAGGAAAACGTCTCCAATAACTTCATAAAGGGACTCTACATGATAGATATGTGGTTGGACCATGGCAGGAAGTTACTAGATAATTGCACAGGTTGCAAAAATTTTGGGTCTTCAGCATTATTGTAGGAGGTTCTAGATCTAGTCCCAAGCCCTTGGGTTGAAAAGGGCACAGTTGATCATGGGCCAAACAGGTCATCAAATCCTACATCAGAATATGGATACTTATCTATTTCAACAATCGTGAAAAAGATCTTCAATTTTCCTTCAAGTTGGTTAGCATGCTGAGAACCTCTGAAACGTAACACATACGAATGACACGATGGGATCGATCGTACAAGGTTCTCGCATTGAATTTGCAGACGCAAATGTTGGTGCCATCCATAGCCACGATCCCCCATAATAAATCCCATTACCTGGGGACACTGAAAGTCCCTAGTACCTCAGGAAAAGAGCTAGCCGTCTTCAATCATATATGATTAATGTACCAAGTCTTGCTAAAGATTATAAATGTAGAGTTGGTTGGGAGGCAACCCAGTATTTTGGTTTGTTCCTAGCTGGAACGAAGTTTTGGGGTGGTCCCTATTGATCACTTAAACCCCAGAATAAGGACAGGAACGACTAATGTTCCATTATTTCCCTTTTCAAGCATTAGCAGGAACAAAGTTTTGGGATGGCTAGCTTTAGCCAAATACCCCAATTTTGGTCTGGATTGACTAAATGTTTCATATATGATAAAAAAACTATTTTAATATATATTAATTAGTTAAAATTGTGTTTGCAAATTCTGGAGACAAGTCATTTTGGAATATAACCAGGAATGACCCACATAAGCCAAAGGAAGCAATGACGTTGCAAAAGGGGGGAGGCAAATGGCCCTAGCTGATAAGTCACGCAAGTGAAGACACCCTAATCTCTTTTTCTCTCTGTGTGATAAAAGAAAAGTAGTTTTTTCAATCTGTCCCATTATCATAAATTGGGAATGCGCGTCTTCCAAGCCACAAAAGTATAACGTCCTCCACTCATATAATTGCAATGCACGTTTCCCATCTATCTCCAAATCAAATCTGCAGACCCTTCCCCCTTTATCATTATCTTCCTATAAGTTTTCACACTCAATCTTTCTTTCTTTGAGAACCTCTGCATTTTGTGAACTAAGTTACTGAAGACTTAAAGTTTGCATCTTTCCTCTTCCGCCACCTTCAAGTTTTAACATTTATTTTTCAGCAAGGAACTATGACCACCAATAACAAGCGAGGAAAAATTTTGTCCATAAGAAGGAGTAAGAAACTAAAGGAAAACAAAAGGCTTGCTCTAGCGCCTTAAACAAAAAATCATTTTCTCTGTTGGATGTTGAGATTGAAAAACTCCACAAATAATTTGCTAAGATTGACAGCCTTCTACATGAGAATATAGTAAAGCTCAGAGTTGAGAATAAGAATATCCGTGTTAAGAACATGTAATCCTAGAAAAACTAGACCAATTAAAAACGAGGGAAATGATAGAAAGAAGAATGGATCCAAGATTCTCCAGAGCTAGGGAGGAAGAGGTTGTTTTAAACGAGACCCTGCATCAGTTTGTTAAGGAGTTTGAGCGAAGGAATAAATAGTGGGAGAAGCATTACGCTGGAATAGAATTTAAATTCTTGGAAGTAGAATGACAGAAAATGCTTCTTTGGAACCAAATGAGGAGGCTTGAAGATCCTGCCAATGCTCCAATGTCGGTAGCTGAAGATGTTATCGACGAGACGCAATATGGTCACTATTATGGCCCCAACTTTAATTATTCACCTTTAATTAACTTTTGATCATTTGATGGAATGAAAACCTGAATCAGCTGAAATGGAAGCGATTACCTAGTCATTGATGTTGTGCTCTCTGTAAACCATCCACTATTGGGATTATAAGAGGATTCTCGAGAGCCAATTTGAAAACATCAACCCTATCTCCTTCTATCTTTTCACTTTTTACATTTTTACTTATTTTACTATTAGAATATTGATATTGTTTGTAGTTGTAGGTACTTCTCTGTCTTTTTATTTAAGAAATTCTAAGGTTTGCTATTTATGGTTGTTGATACTTTTGCTATTTTGAATGAAAAACCTTGCTTGTTATGTCATGCTTAGAATAATTCTTTTTTAATTGTTTATTTATTTAGAAAAATAAAAAACAAAAATATTTCAGTGTTAAGTAGCAATTTTAACTCAGCTACAAAAATTTGGAAAAGTTAAAAGTAAAAGTCAGATTTTGATCTTTGGAATTATTGAGGTTTTGATCCGAGTGAGCTTTCAAGGTAAGGAACGAATAGCCAAACAATTAAATTCTTTAATAGAGCCTTCCAGAAAATTTTCATCTTTTGTTCCCGAACTTGCATTAACACTGTTAGTACTACATAATCACTTGGAAGCTTCAAGAGGAGAAGGGCCATCTTTCAACTAAACTTGAGCCAAATGGCTAACTTTCACATCATTCTATAGTCACCCCCATCCAAGCTATAACATTGACCTTATTCAAAACCGTCCTTCATCATCATGAATTCCATCCACTAGAGTAAGGAACAACAAAGAGCAAAACAATCAGGAAATAAAGAAAAGAAGAGAAAATAAATATTTTTTTTTCCAAAAAGGAAATAAAGCAAGCAGTCAAAACAAAGGTGTTCCCAGAAAAGTCACATAAAGTGTTCCTGCGTAAAAGAAGAGATCAATTGTTCCTGCTCCAAATTAACCCACTTCTAGACACTTCCACCCAAGCTTAAGCCCAATTACAAGCCACAAAAGTCCCTTTGATTGAAGAAAACAAGTGATTCATAAGAAAGCAGAGGCAATCTAAGTTCAAGGAACTATAATTCTTCTAGAACGACGAGTGAAACAGTAACCATGAGTGATTGGCAAGATATGGATCAAATATTTTGCATGACTTTGATTGAAATCTTTCTTAACTTCATGAGTTATGACATGAATCTATTTCTACGTGAATTCTGTTTCTTGATCTATGATCTATGATTTTTCAAATGCTTCTGAACAAATGAATAGTTTTTGCATTGAGTTGTTCAAGGAAGAACAATAGTTAAGTTTTGGGGTATTTGATGGGATGAAATCTCATTCCCATCTGCTTCATTTTTTTGTGTGGAACGAAGGTCATTTGCCTTTTTTAATAGGTTTAGTTATCAATATTAGTATAATTGCAGTAAAGGTAAGTTCGCATTAAGGAACGACTGCCAACGTGAAAAGTGAGAAAATAATAAGACAAAAGAGCGGTGAGTTGTCCTTACTTTTTCTTTTTGATTCCACTCACAACTTCTGTTCACTTTTCTGTAGAGCACGTTGCAAGGAGCACACCAAAAAGGACAGATGCGCGCAACAAAAGCAAGAAAGGACAACGCTATATACAACAGTGCAGACAAAGATACAAGACGCGTCCGAGTGTCAGAGAATCATCCTTGGCAAAATAGCAGCAAATGAGACAACTCAGCTTCAATCTTATTCCCTTAAAATTAAAGTTCATTGTCTAATCGAAGAAAGGAATAGACATCCTCGACCCAATGGTGCAGGGAACGACTTGAAGTAATCACAAGATTGTCATTGTCTTTCTCATCCTATAAATAGAAGATCAAACGAAGGCATAAGGAGCTTTGGCATGTGGTTGTAAACTAAGAGCAACACTCTTCTCTTTTTTATTCTTCCTTTAAGACTCTTATGAGCAAACTACCATCTTCATTTTCTATTTTATCACTGTATTTAGTTATTGTGTTTTTAAGTTTTTGAGTATGTAAACTGCTTTTCTACCATTTCATCTTCATCAGCTTAAATCTCAGCTCTATAAGATCTCAAGTTGTTCAGATTATGTTTGTATTTTCAGCCATATCTTTGAACATGGGCTAATTTCTTTTTGCAATGGAAAATTTGTGAACCTGTTAAATCTCTATAGCTGAATCTCTTGTATTTATTTCAATGGGGTTTCTGTTGTTTAAGTGAATTAATATCTTGTATCAATGAAACTTGAAACTGGCTGAGAAAGAAACTTCTATAAGGAAGGGATTTTAGACAACTGAACAGGAGGAAAGTGAAGAGTGTGGAAAAACTTTCATTAGTTGCCTTAGGAATAGGGGACCCCCTTGTTCACTGAGGATCTGGCCAGATTAAACGTTGGGAATGAAGTCGCCATAGGAATATGGGGCTTTGTATATCATTTAGCCCATGAGCTGAGGAATCAGAGTTGGCATCGAAGAGACCTTAACAAATCATTTCGATGAGGTCTTGAGCTTAGGCTATAGCTGGTTTAACAGTGGAACAATGCTTCCATTCCATTTCTTTGAATCATCATTCCGTTTATCACTCCACTGTGTTAATCATGTTATTACTGCTTGCCACTACTAATTTTATTTTTTGCATATTTTATTTCAAAACCATACCACACCACAACCAATATTTTTCCTAGGACTTGTCGTTCTTCCTTGAATTAGGAAGGATTTGAAATATATAATGACGCGATGAATTATTTTAAGTTGTTATGCACCTTTCATCACAGAGGGACGTCACTGTGATACTGGGGAACGACTGGCCAGAACAGTTCAATACTATTAGCCCATTCTTTTATTCTTTAACACAGCTTGCGATCCATATAGGGTAGTTGATCTGCACGGCATCCAAATCCCTCAAATAGTCAATGTTTTCTCAATGATTTAACAATTATCGAAATCATTACTTCCTCATAATTTTATAAATGATTTTTTTTTTAAATTATAGATTATTTTAAAAATTAAAAAAAAGATATTAATTAGTTATAAAGCAGAAGCAGAAGTTTCTTTAGCAAGAGAAGAGAAGTATAAGGCCAGTTCGTCGGACTATTCTATTGCAAAGTGTGTGGCAGACCTTGAAGAGATTGAAGATGTTGCCAATTACATCTATAAGGAGGCTTTGAAAAAATTTATGAAGCCTACTTGGAGAGAAATGTTTCTTGTTATGCCTACTGATAGGAGAAAGGTATGGCTAGATATAATTGACTGAGAAACTTTGAATGATTGGGTGTTTTTAGTTGGATTAGAATATGGTGTACTTTTCTACAACTACGGTTTTTAATTTTGGAGCAGCTATGGTGTGGCTTTAGTTAATGTTTTACTTAAACTTTAGTATGATCAGACTAGCTTTGGTCTAATCATTTTTGCTAATGTCTATATTAATGTTATATGTTACGTTTGCTTTGATAAGGAGGAACAAGGAAAAACCTATGGATGTGTATGCATTTGCAGAGGAACAAAGAAAAACCTATGGATGTGTATGCATTTGCTGACCTGATTATGAAAACCTATGGATGTGTATGCATTTGCTGACCATCTCAAACTAAAACAACGTAATGTACATTAATAATATAATTAAGGGAGAACTAAGAATGTGATAATGTTAGCAATTGAAAATACAATAACCAAAAAACCTATAATATGATTTATCTTGGTCTTCAAAAAGACTTTTATAAACTTTTTAAATATGATTAAACAAAGTTAACAAGAAAAAAGTTACTAATCAAACAATTTTTTATTTTGAAAACATATTTTTAGAACAAAATTATCAAGTAAATTTTTTGTTTTTTAACTTTTAGAACTTTTTCAAAATAAGTTTACCAAGCAGATTTTTTTCTTCTTTTATTCTGAAATCAGTTTTTATAAACTATTCTACAAACTAATTTTCAAAATAAAAATAAAATAAAATAAAATAAACAAGCCCTTAATTATATTCTGCATTCACTTTACACGAGTTACGTCTTATATAAACAATGTTACTTAAGGTAAACACCCAACTTTTCTCTATTGTTTGTTAAACTTCCTAATAATACTATTTGAGTCACTAACAAAGACTCCAACTATTAACTATTAACCGTGACATAACATGTCATTATAAAAGAAATCATGTAATCATTTGAGATTGTATATGACGTTAAATTTTTGGGAACATACTTTAACATATTAAATATAAACTGAATTTGTAAATTATAGTTTTAAAAAGGTCATAACTTTTCTAAACTATCAATAGTTTATAAATTTAAATTTTGATGTTGTTAAATTAAAAATTGGTTCTGTTTATTAGTTCCAAGATCTAAAATCTGATGCATTATGCTAAATAAATTCTATTAATTTATCGGGAGAATTGACTGGATTCAAGCACACAAAATTCGACCGGCCTCTTGAGTGGTGGCCAAGGTTGACTGGCTTTTTTTTATTTATTAATTTCTTAAAAGTTCTTAAGAATGAATTCGACCCATGAGTTTTTTTTTTTTTTTTTTAAATCTCCAAAAAAAATATATTACGGGATGAGTATTTATGCAACTATTTTAACCATGTACTACTCATTAATTTCAGGAAGGAAAACAAGGTTGAGGTTGTAGAAACACTATTAGAACTTAAAAAAAAAAAAAAACCTTTATTTATTTCTTTAAATTAAATACAAATCTAATTTTACATTTCCATTAATTTTGCAAAAATAAATAAACTTTTTACAGTTGTGTTACTGAGTGGCTTTTTAAGATAGGGCTAAAACATAAAAAGGGAGAAAAAAAACTTAATTTCAATAACATAAAAAGGTTAGAAGCACAAAAATAATACTTAAATTATATACCTACCCGTAAAATAGCTTTTTATTTTATTTTTTAAAAAATAAATCGCTACTAACACCAGCTTTTTGTAAATATAAGTAAGTACACATGATATTTTTATTGATTAGAAAATTATTGTTACTTCTTTCACACTCCAATCTATATTCCCATACTCTCTAATTTCAGCTAGTGTTTGACTCAATTACACTTTTCTTTTCGTCATTATCATCTTTTTTATCACCATCCTCTTTCTGCTTCCTCTGTTGTTCCTCCTTATCTTTGGCCTCCTGTTCTGCCTTTTTAGCCTCAAGTTCCTGACTTTCTTTCTTCTTTCTAAGAAAATCTATAAGCCCTTTAAACGTAGTTTCAATATCGTCGCTGCTCTTCAGAAGCTGCTCCGCCACTTCAGCTGGAGTCACCTGTGTTTTTTGAATCGCCTCCTCAATTTCTCCGAAAAGTAAGTGTTCTTTAATTCCGAGGTAAGTGGCTGCTAGCTGCCCAAAACCACAGGGAGTGCAATATGACATGTGGATATGAACATCCATTCGACCAGGGCGAAGCAACGCTGGGTCAAGCTTTTCTTTATGGTTTGTTGTGAACACTATAATCCTCTCATCCCCACAACTTGACCATAACCCATCAATGAAATTCAACAATCCTGACAAAGTTACCTGTAGGTGTAGCACAAATTATTAGGGTAAAAATAATGTATTATGTTAAAAAAAAAAAAAATCAAGTCTACAATGACTGCTGAAATATATTTGGTAAAGTTAGAGAGCGGATAAATTATTGGGTTTAAAATTTTTAAAGTTATTTTTAGATATATATATATATATATATATATATATATATATAAAAAAATATATAATAGTGAGATATAAAAAATATATAGATATAAAAAAATATATAAAAAATAAAATATGGATCTCAATACTTTTATATGCATATTTTGATGAACATTAAATAAAATATTTAAAATAACTAAAAATTTTAAACCTTAAATTATTATATTTCCTTTATGTTTTCACATGAAGTATTAAATATTTCTCCTTTCACGTTTTCTAGTGCTGGATAAGCCGCCTAATGCTTACAAATAATAATATATGAATATAAACTTAAACGGTTATAATCTATTGAGTCAAATTTAATGGAGCAAATTTATTATTAATTAATTAATAATTTTAATCCAATAAATTATAACTGTCAAGGTTTTCTCAATGATTTAACAATTATCAAATACAATTATATCCTTTAAAATTTTCTCAATGACTGTTTTCCCATAAATATATTATTCAATATGAAAATTAAAATAATAAGGTTTCTATTCATACGGAGTAGTTGATCTGCACGGGATCCAATTCCCTCAAAAAGTCAAGGTTTTCTCAATAATTTAACAATAATCGAAACAATTACTTCCTCATAATTTTCTCAACGATTGTCTTAAATTATTTATTATTTTAAAAATAAAAAAATATATTAGTTAGATAATCACTCCACCGGTTAATTTCTAGTATTGAAATTTCTATTCTGTTATACTACATTGTAAAAAAAGAAGAAAATAATCATGTTATCAATTTAGAATAAACTTTCCAATAATACACAATTGTTACAACACAAACATTGAAAAAAAAAAAAAAAACAAACAGAGGAAAGTAAAGTGTTACCTGTTGTCTTTCGTTGTTTCCGGAAGTTTCTCCCGATTCCGCCAAGCGATCCTGTGACTGAATGGTGCAATCAATATCCTCCACCACAACAATGGACCTATTAGGCGTAGCTATGAGCAAGCGCCTAAGCTCCGAGTTATAGTTTAACTCAGTAAGCTCCAAATCATAGATATCAAAATGCAAGTAATTAGCCATAGCAGCAATCAAGCTTGATTTGCCAGTACCAGGTGGGCCATACAACAAGTACCCTCTTTTCCACGCTTTACCAACCTTCCTATAATACTCTTTCCTCTTCACGAATCTCTTCAGATCCTCCATCACAAACTCCTTGATCTCACTATCTAGTGCCAGCGTGTCAAACGTGGCAGGGTGGTCAAGGTTGATTCCAAGCCACGCCTCGCTGTAGTTCCCATACATGTTTTGTTGGTCCAACGTGAAGATCCTCAGCGCCTTGGCCTCTTGCTTCAACGACTTTGCCTCTTTGAGGATGAAGGGAAGGTAAGTGTTGAGAACCATGTCCTTGTGCTTCTTGTGAAACGTGAGTTCCATAGAACGAACCTCTGATTTTAAGGTGGAGTTTAGGTCCCTTGGGTTGTGGAAGTTTGTTGTTTCAACGTGATGGCAGAGTAGGACCCAGTTAAGTTTGACGCCGTTAAAGACGTCGGTTATGGTTTGGTCGCGTTCCACTGTGACGGAGAAGGCTTTCTCGGCGTCGGGTTTGCTTACTTTGAGTCTTTGTGTTGAGGGTGAGATTTTTGTGCCGAGGTATGTCTCTGCGGATTCGTAGATTTGGTTGTTGACTAGGCCTTCGAACTCGTCGATGACTATGGTTAGTTCTGAGGAGAAGCGTGAGAATATGCTTCGGATTCCGCCGAGGATGTAGTCGCGGAGTTCTCCTGGGAGGAACTCGTTGGCCACCGACCGGACAAGCATTGCGGTGGCGGTCACCGAGGCGGCCGTCGTGAGGACGGTCTTCGCGGTGGCCAGGTGGGAGTCTGCGGAGGAGGAGGAAAAAAATGACATTTTGTGTTTTTGTTAATGGGTTGTTTGAGAAAGTTGTTGATGAATTTCGTCTGGTGTTTGTGGTTATTAAATAGGGAAAAATAAATCTTATTGTCGGAGAATATGTCATAAATACATTAAATTCGGGTTCCATCTATTTAAAAAATAAAAAATAAAAAAATGACTGACACACATTTTTATGGTGTGTGTAGAAATGATTTATTTTCTCATGTAATATGAAAAAAACCATTAAATATGGGGCAGGTTATATTTATAAATTTTTTTATTTACAAACTCTTACAAACTATATTATATTCTCTCTGGGAATATAAATTTTTATAAACTACATTTTATAAAAAAAAATTCAAAAAATTTATAAACGCATACTGTACCAATAAATATTACTAGATTGGTGTGATTGTGATTGTTATTTGGGACTGGAACTTTCAAATGGGAACAACTAAAAATGTCCTCTTCTTACTTACCCACTGTAAGTTGACCGGATAGACTTGCTCATCACGCCACCGAATCTGTAACTTTTTTTAATTTTTATTATTCTATATGTTTTGATGGATTTATAATTGTTATATTATAGGAATAGGAAGTTGATTATATCATGTGGTAAATAGATCGAAGCCTCAATTTTTTTTTTAAATGATGGGATCCAGTTTTGATATCTTTACAGGAAAGTATAAAATTTTCATCTCACATGATATTCGTAATCGCCATATTTAAAAAGGGGAAAAATACTTGTTATTTTAAATTATATAAAATTATATTATTTTTAATTAAATTATGTTATTTTGGTATGTTTTTATATTTTTTATTCCTAATTTTATAAATTAGAAAAAAATGATAAAACATATTAAAATGATATGATTTCATTAAAAATGACATAAAATTATGTTATTTAAAATGATAAATATTAAATAAAAAATAGTATAATACTTTTCTTTTCTTTTCTAATAAAAGAGAGAGTTTTTTTTTGATTTTTTTGGAGAGAGAGTGAGGTGTGATGCATGTATCTCCTTAAATATTCGTTTTTCTATTAATTTCTCCGTAGACTTAATGGTCGACTCCTTAGCGCCCAAGGCCAACTTCTGAGTGAAGGCCAAGGTTAACTGAGTCGGCAAAGGTTGATTGACCATTTCTATTTCTATTGATTGGACTCGTCACGTTGGACTTCAAACAAAATTTGGAAATTTCTAACCTACTAAGCCTCCTCGCCGCGTGTATGTGTTAGATAATACAGTTTATTTTTTTTTTTTTTCCAAAAACAACAAAATAGAGAATATTGTTTCTCACGTTATATTAAACAAAATTATTTACGCACACATAAAAAATAAGTAAAATTTATTTGTTTTCTTTTATCATAGGCCCATCTTGGAGGCCTATATTCCAGAAGGTCCAAGAAAGACAACGAAAAAAAGAAACTAAGGGAAATAAAGAAAAAAAAAAAATCCCAAAATGATACTAATTCTAGTACGATAGCAATAGACCAAGCATTGGGCTCCAAAAAGTCACTAAAGGTCCATAATTTCACTACCCACAGATAAACTCAATAAATAATTAGAGATAAAGCCCAGAGATATAACACTTAGCTCTCTCTCAATATATTTTGTCAGTGTACACACACAACACTCATTTGGTTACTTCGCAATTGTTTGTGCACAAAGATCTGTCACCCTCAAAGATAACTCCTTCGTAGATACATGAGAGAGCCTAGATCCAAGATAAACTCATTAATCTTCGACTAGACATCTCTATTCGTTGGATAGAAAATTGGCATCATCTGTGGGGAAAGGTAAATTTCTACCTCAATTACTAATATAGTGAACACAAAGAGCAACGGCCACTAGCAACCCTCGTTGCCACCGCTTTTGCCTTCACTTGCCCATCTTATCATGATGGATTAACCATTCAACGGGCCTGAGCCTAAAAGCAGACCCAACTTCAACTATGAAGTTGTCCCTGTTAGCAACAACCTCTCAGACATGTCATCCACATTGTCACCAAACCCGCCAGCTCAGCTCGAACCGGTCCAGCCAACCCCAACGACGGACATAGATAATCATATAAAGTAGATTGCGCTCAATGCAATCTTGCAACAAATGAAAGAGATGGAGAACCGCAACCAGATAGAAAAAGAGATGAACGCCCAGAGGATTCGAGATCTGGAAGAACGACTTCTTTACAATGGCAACCTGGAGCAAGGAGGAGACCGAGGTGAAAGGAATAGAATAAAGAAAGGAGGCTGAGATCATGACCACGACTGGAATGAAAATGAGAATGGTAACATGGCTGGGGTGACAACCACAACCAGAATGAAGATGCTGGCAAAGCACAAAATGCTGATCGTAATCGAAATAATGAAAACCAAGGCCGAGGTGAAGGAGGAACGTACCGAAGGAAGTATCACTGAGGACAATACAATAATAGTCCATTCATCAACACCATTATGAATTCACCCTACCCGAAAGGATAGAATTTGGCCCACTTGCTGAAGTACAATGGAAGCCACGATCCCGAGGTTCACCTCAATGCCTTTGATACAAACATGTATCTTAAGGGGATTGACAAGTTAATCATATCCTGCATCTACGCATCCACACTGACAGGAGTGGCAATGACCTGGTTCTCAAGGGTATTGATGAACACAATAGGGTTTTTTGATGAATTCATAGACAAATTTCTCCTCAACTTTGACACGAGCAAGAAACACCCAATGTCTAAATTCACCTTGAGAGCGGTCAGGCAGCAGCAAAGGGAGAAACTCAGGAAATACCTAGATCGCTTCAAGGATGCAGCGTTATAGGTCCTGGGGTTGAAAGAAAGCGTAAGCGTGCATTTGAGATTGGCTGGCTAGATAGTACATCCCGATTGGAAAGGTCCATTTATAAAGACTCGGTTAAGACATTGGAGGAATTTAGGGCCTGATCAAAGAAGTACTTAGAGTTGGAGCAAATGCCATAATGAGAGAAACAACAAGGGGCCATAGCCTACAAAGAAGGAGCCCGACTAGAAGAGAAAGAGATCGACCTGGAAATAGGAGGCAGTCCGACTTCTGAGGGAAGAGCTCGGATGACCGTCCTCTCAAAGGAAGGTATGAGAAGTACATTCCATTGAACATGTCGCGGTCGTAGATATGGAGGAAAATAGCTTTGTCCGAAATGAAGAAAGTGGATAAACCTAGTAATTCTCAACAAAGATAGGGTGGACTGCGCGAGATATGTGCATTCCATGATGGACCCGAACACACCACTGATAAGTGTTGGGATCTTTGCAATGTGATACAAAAACACATTTTATGTCATCGCACTGAATAAATCATTTGTTTCATAATTCAAAATATTATCTAACTAAAAAATAAAAAAACCAAGATATATCATGTTAATCAATTTTTTAAAAAGAAATAGCAATTAACTAGCCATAGTCAAAGTAGAAGTTTCATTTTCAAATCCTAGTAATTAGCTTCATTCATTAATGTGGCTAAATGACTATGAACGTAGCTAAAATAATATCATCACATTCATAGAAAAAGAGACGATAAAGCGAGTTGAAACCAACGAGTCAATCCGACAAAACAGGGTTGAGTTGGGTTATATATTTCAACCCTATTCATCGAACCCCGCTTGTAGGCGCGTTAAAATAGGTTAGGGGCAGGTCAACCCGCTGGTTAAGAATTTTTTGATTTTAAATTATAAAAAAATTATATATTATTAGGTCAATTTTTTTATGGTAGTTGCATACAATGTTATTAAAACCTGTCCGGTCATTGACCCGGTCAAGATACTGGGTTACTGGTTCAACTAGTGGGTTATTGGTTGAACCGCATAACCTGGTAATTAGGGGTGTAAATGGGCCAGGCCGACCTACAGGGGCCTATGGCCTGGCCTACGAAAAGCCTAGCCTGCCCTAGCCTACGAGGTAATTAGAACAGATCAAGGCTCGTCGATGAGCCTTTTTAGAAACAAGGCCGTAGGCTGCAAATAGAATGCCTGGCCTTTTAGCCTGTAGGCCGGCCTGTTTAATATTTAAATAAAAAATATTATATATTTATTTATTTATTCTAAAAGTTAGATAACCTAACCTAATATTTAATATTTATTTGTTGTCATGAATTTTTATAATCTATGTTCTTGTTAAATAATCTGTTGTAGAATTTTAATATTTTGAACCCATGCTAGAAATATTGTTTAATGAATGAGATATTTCATTTTTTTTTTAAATTTAATTTGCAATATGGTAGGCTTAAAAGGCCTCATAGGCCTTGTAGGCTTTTTATTTTTTACTAACAGGATAGGCTTGGCCTTTAAATTAAGCCTTTGATAGGCTCGTAGGCCAGATAGGCTCACTTTTTTCGTGTGTAGGCCTAGGCCATGAAGGCCAAAGCCTGGCCTAGCCTGGCCTAATTACACCCCTACTGGTAATTATATGCAATTCTATAATTTATATTAAAAAATTATAAGAAAATTCAAATATCTAACCAAAATAATAAATATTTCAAATATTTTAATATAAAAAATAATAAATCACACATTATTATCCAATAAAGGATCAAACAAAAATATAATGATCGTGATACGGGGCTTCATGTTTAGTAAACGACATCTCTTGCTATAAATGAAATCAAAATTTCTTGCATAGTGTATAATTGAGATAATATTAGTGATGTAGGTACATAACCTATGTAAGTTAATAAGCAAAAAATATTCAAATATGTCTATTATGATTTTTTTTTAGAATTTTTTTTTGGGACCAGGTCAAGTCACCAGTTAACCAACCAGGTCACTGATTTTCATGAAAACTGGCTGGGTCGAATCGATTTTGATGCATGGCTGGTCTGTAGCTTCACCTGGATCGGTTTATTGGTTCCCGAGTTAACCCAACCGGGCCGATTCAATTTTATTAACATTGGATGTATTTAATCAGCGTTCAGTGTGAAAATTTATAAAACAAAAATACATAAAATAAAAAAATAAAGGTTGAAGAAGAAAGCAAAAATGTAAAAAACCTTAATTGGAGAGTGGAGACAAATTAAATCGAGGGGTTGATACTTAATAGTGTCTCTCCCCTTTTCTCATCACCATCGCAGAGGTACACTCCTTTCTTCAAATCATTTTCACTTAGCAATTCTGGAAATTCAGGAGCATATCTTTCTACCAAAAGCTTGCGTCTTGTTTTTGTTTACTAGAACATTTGGTTCTGCATTGGGATTCCAAAAGGATTTCTCCATTGGTGCAAGAAATAGTAGCTTGTGGTGTTCTGAAAAGACTACTTCCTACTCATTTGTCCGATTTTGAGCTCAATATAGTTCTAAGGTTTTTTTCCTTTTTCCTTTGTGATTTGTATCTTTGAGTTGAATCTTATGTTTGACTTTGTGTTCTAGTTTTCTATTTCTTAGTTTTTGTTATATTTGGTTTCAAATTTATACAGAAAACAAAGGAATCCAGTGATATTTTTCTTTCTTTTTTTAAAGATGGAATTTTAGTTAGATGTTGTATTTGATCTTGTACTTTTAAGAATATTGTCATAATATTTTTCTTTTAGGGCTATTTGGTGACCTTGAAATTATGTATTTGGGGTTTGTAGAGAGTTTCAGTGTTGAACCAACCCATTTTGTGTACCTTTCACCTTGGTGGTAAACACTCTTGTTAAATTACTATTTTGGTTTTGCTGGACTCGCATTGCGTTAATGGTTGTGTTAGACTCGTATGAGTAAATGGATAGTGATATATCAGTTACTTATTATTATTTATTTTTTCGATACCAATCGGTGTTCGAACTACTAACAGACCGACTAATTTGATTTCAAGTTTATTACTCTCCACACTCCCAAGAATTGTATCTCTTAGGAATCGAACCCACTTCCTTTAAATTGATCAAATTTAAGGGTCTAACTAAGTTACTAAACAAAGAACATTTGGATTCGATTACCTAGGGCATGTTTGGTGCATATTATAGTATAAGATCTGATAGTATAATACCTGATAGTATAAGATCTGATTAAATTTTAATACTATCCAGCATTTGGTATGGTAATGAATAAGATTAATATCCTGCAATATTTTAAAAATTAATATATTAAAAAATTATTTTAATATATAAATATTGAAATGATATATTAATTCTTGGGAATTGTACTTGTAAACAATATTAATACATCAACCTCTTATCAGGCCTAATCCATCACTCTTACGCCGGATTAAGTTATACATCATTTTGATGTATAAAAAGATCATGCTGTATAAACTTATACTATACGATGGTCACATCAAATAACTGAAAATGGTATAACGTATAATATAAGCTTATACTATCAGGCCTTATACATTATACCAAACATGGTATCTGTTAGAGATAATAATAATAATAATAATAAAATACATTTTGGTGTCACATGATTTTTTTCTTTTTAAATTTTTTTATTTTTATATTAAATACTGAGTTCGAATCCCCCAAGAATAGGCTTCACTATTTACTTGAAATTATTAAGTACTCAACGAGTACCATAACATATTGCGCTTCTTCTGCTTTTTATTTCCAGCTGCCACCAAAAAGAGTTGGTTAACTATAATTTAACTCAATTCAATTGGAAGCCATTTGAAATTCTAAATTTTAACAATTGAAAATTTGATTAAATTTCACCAAAAAAAAAAACCTTTGATTAAATTATCATCTAATTACATAGGTTGAAAGTCAAAATTACTCTTTAAAAATTGCGTTCCATTTTAGTGCCCCCTTCATATTTTCTTATGTATTTGGGCTAAGGAATCTTTATGTTGTACTATCTCACACTTGTACATTCGTTGCTTTTGTGCAGAAAAGACAGGCCTTGGCCCAAACTTATGAAAGGCCCAGACCTAGTAGATCTTTTCATATCTTTAAATCCAATTGAGCCATCGTTGACCCAGAGAAAGAAAGAAAAACAAAAATCAAAAAGAAAAGCTAGAATATCGTCATCAAATAAAAGCCACTCAATGGTAGAAAACAGGATAAAAAGTGGATGATACTTATTGTAACAAGTATTTATTGTGCGTTTTTATTCTGAGCGTATTAATGTTGTGCTTGCTGCAACACACGTGTAGGGGTCATCATAAACTGGAGTGCACTTTGTGGGAGCATTACGTGGATGAGGTGCAAACCTTTTTGGCAAACAGCGATGATCCACATAACGTCCTGATAGTCCAACTGGGAAGGATTAAATGTTTTAGAGGTATGCTTTTTTTCAATATTTTGTTTTATAATCAGTTTTGTGCATGTTATTTTAATTCATTTTTCGTATGTATTCAAGAATTATATGATCTTTTTAACTCAATAGGTAAGGTCGGGATAACAAATACAAAATATACAACAAAGATTGTAATGGATTCAAAACTTAAAGAGATTATTGAGTTCAAAAAATGGTGTGTTCCTCATTTCTTCGGCTGATTTAACTTTCATATTTTTGTTTATTTCTTAATTATTAATTTTTACGTTATAGTCTCTCGACTGATGGTGTGGAAAGTAGTATGAGGATGACTCAATTGTCTACTCAGTCATCCTATTCTTTCGAAAATGATTTCCTTAGGGAGACTGAAAAAAAGTCTATCAGTGATGTTAAATTTTGTGTTGAGGTAAATGTTCAATTTTTTTTATTACTTTACTTTAGTTTTGTCAATTCTGTATTCTTAATGTTTCCTGTTAAACTGCGATTGCTTTAATTAAGGTAACTACATGCATCACATACGGGACTATCAAAGCAATTGAGAGCAAATACAACTGGTGGTACAAATCATGCAAAAAATGTCCATTCTCCGTCTGTGAGGATTTTGAAAAGTGGTATTGTAAGAACTGCCAAACATTGGGAAGATTATTATCCGAGGTAAAATATTCTACTTATTTTATTATCTGTTTCATTCATGTACGTTGCTGATATCCAATTTTGCAAAAAAAAAAAAAAAAACAGATTTAGTGTTCAAGTCAGAGTTGTAGATAACACAGATTCTGCATCCTTCATTCTGTTTGATCGCGACTGTGTGACTTTGTTGGGAATGAGTGCAGCTGAACTGCGCGAACTGCAATTCAAAAGGGTTTGTTTTTAATTGCTGTTTTATAGTTGACATGTTTTTATTTACAGTATGTGCTCTCTGTTTAAACTGTATATATTATGTTCTTTTATTTTATCGGTATAATTTCTTTTCACTTCTCAATTTTTTTAGGCTGCCAATTTGGATCAGTTCCCAAATGAGTTAAATGTTCTAAATGAAAAGTCAATGTTGTTCAAGATAAATGTGAAGCAAAAGGATTTGAACTCATATAGTCAGCCCAAATATCAAGTTTCTAAAATTTGTATCAGCGAAGACATAATCTCAACGTTCATTAAGTCTCTCATAGATCCAAATGTATGCTGCTTATATATTTCTTTTACATAAACATTTTTCTTAATCGATTTAATTACTGATGTTATTTATTGTACAACTCAGGATGAAGCAAATTTTGATAGTGCACGCGAAAATGAAGTTATTTCGTCAGAAGTAGAAAAGGCAGCGGTGAGCGATGAAATCGATTTATATTCATGACATGATAAATATTTAAATACATATTTGACATACCAACTTTTATTTTGAAAAAAAAAAAGGATGTTGAGAGTCAGACCTGTGATAGTGCTGACGTTGGTGATATCTCTCTGACGTTGTTGACACCGGTGCTCAATTCTCTTGATTCCATTGCTGGAGAATTTAAATATTCAGCTGTTCGGACGACGAAGAAAATAAAGCTTGAGAAGGAGTTACGTATTTTAAAATATTTTATTTTATTTTTAATTCAGTGGTGTTTGTGTGTATTTATTCTTACTCGAATTGAAAGCATTGATAACTTATTTTTTGGTTTTATTTTTTTAAATAGATTTGATGCAGAAACAGATGAGAGTACGCTGTAGATTGGGCCACTGTGACTAAAGATTGTTATTTTGCGTCTTGGGACATGATGTTTAGCTGTGCAAAGAGTTGCATTTACAGTTTTCAAGATTATAGTTAGATCTTTACGTGTTTAAATCTTTTTTTAACTGAAGTTTATTAAATGTCCAAGTTTGTGATGGTTTGCTATGTTGAGTTCAACAAGAACAATATGTTATGTGTTGTTTATTAATGTAATCGTTTGCGCTTTTCTGTGGAAGAAGAAAAAAAAGACATTTAAGTATACATTGGATATAATTCACTATAATTCAATTATTATTTTTTTATTTCCAAACAACCATATTATCCGTACTCATCTTAACATCACAAGCTAAGAAATTTAACTTTAATTTTATTCACTTTATTAACTAAATATTACTTTGTTTACATATTTGTTAATTTTTTAACTTATGTGGATAGTAGGTTCTAAACATTTTTGTTCATTATAGATATTATAACTTTTGTTCATTATTTAAAATTTGTGGAAATTGAAAATTTTATTGACCTCTTGATTCAACGATACTTGATCATGTAACGTAATCGTTTTTTATTTTAACCTTTTATGTAGTTTAATTTAAAACTTTACGTTTCTTGAAAAAAAAAATATTATTTGTTATTCAGCATGTGATGGTCGACATAGAATAGATTACAAATTTCTATTAAAAAATGTAATTTCACTAATGCATTAACTTTAAAATACTTTTATAACTACTAAAAACTTCTAAAACTGCTGTATAAAATCTAATCAACAAAAAAAATCAAAATATTTGTTTCCTAAAATGGTAAATCGCAAAACAAAAAAAATTCAAAAATAAAATTACTTTTCAAAAGAAAATCAATGGACAAGATTTGTTACTTTAAAACAATGTTCAGGATTGCTTCTAGGTGTTGGTGGCAGACAACACAATAAATAGTTTTAAATGCTCTACAATTTCAAGATTTTAAAATTTGAAATTTAAAAAATGTTTCTTTAATTTTTACTGGAGAGCAATGATGACCTTCTTTAGGGTTTAGGGTTGTTAAGTAAGTAAATAAATACATTTCCAAGTATTCAAAAACATCACACGCGTTATTCTTCAAGTTAAATATATGATTTTTTATTTCCGGTTTTGTGAAATATTAAAAAACAATTTACTCATAATGTTTTAGTGTGTTTTTTTAACTAATCAAAATATAAACGTTTATCAATTTATTCACATACCTCTCAATTAATTCACCCAATTTAAAATGGTTTTAAATGTAGCTTTTTAAAGGAATTCCATTTTGTGGAAACCTGGATGATGTGTCAATCTGTTGTTCAATCTGAGTGGTGGTAAATCGCAGAATAAATAAAATTCAAAAATAAAATAATTTTTCAAAAGCAAATCAATGGACAGGATTTGTTACTTTAAAACAATGGTCAGGATTGCTTCTGGATGTTGGTGGCAGACAACTCAATAAATAGTTTTAAATGCTCTTACAGTTTCAAGATTTCAAAAATTGAAATTTAAAATATGTTTCTTTAATTAAAATCAGTTTTTATTTTACGGATTCAAATTTGAATGTCAAAGGTATAGTTAATTCGATTGGTCTTTTAGAAATATTGCACATAATGTATGGGAAGTTGTTTTAGAGACATTATGATAACGCCATTTGAGAGGATTTGTGGTGAAGAAAATCATCCAATAACATTAAGAACATCATGGTGCTAACATTGGGAGGCTCGCCGTTCATTCCAAATCACGTAATGTATGGGAAGTTGTTTCAGAGACATTATGATAACGCCATTTGAGAGGATTTGTGGTGAAGAAAATCATCCAATAACATTAAGAACATCATGGTGCTGTCATTGGGAGGCTCGCCGTTCATTCCAAAGCATGATTGTATCTTTTACGAGATTTGAACACTTATTTCTTCTACGATCTTCCATATTCCAATACGCGTGCGCAACCAAATACAAGTGCGTCGTCTAACTTACCACGTTTTTCCAAAACATTAAAATGAAGAGTTGAGTTTTATCAGTTCGCCGTTTGGTGTCCACCTTCTGTCATTATCAATTGTCCACTTGCTACATTTTAATTACCTACTTATCTGCCAAATAGACTTTAACCAGATACACTTTAACCAAGTATCTTCATACGTAAATTGTTCAATGGCTAATCCATCATCAATGAAGCGGATAAAGGTAGAGAACATCAATGTCGAGTCTCTGGGATCTCTGCCATCAGATGTGCTGCTACTAATTTTTGGAAAGGTTGCTGCTTTTTCAGTGGAGGATATCACGAACGTCAAGTTTGTGTGCTCTAAATTTCATCGACTTGCTGAAACAAGCTATGTTTACGAACGTGTTTCGTTGTCCAAATTTGCTGTGGGGCCATTGGAATGGGTTACAAATGACAAGCCCTTTTTGCATCGAGTGAAGGTTATTGGTGGAGATGATGGAGATGATACGCGCTTCGACCCACTGCTCGATTTGAAAAGAAGACGCCAAGTGTATTTCTTGCAGCGTTGTAGGGAAAGTGGCAATCCTGAAGTACTGTATCGTGAAGGATTGATCAATTACTTCCGAGAAACATCGACTGATGATGTGCAAGAAGTGGCCCTTGATGGAATTATTAATGCAGCACTGAAAGGTCACCGAGATGCCAAGTACGCATGCAACATCATAATGATGGTTGGTGTTGATGAAGATCGGAGGTCCATGGGCTTTGGTTTTTTTCCCACACTAGATGATGCCAACATATTGAAACACTGCAGACGAAGTGTCAGACATTTCATAAAGTCGATGTGGGTGCGCAGGGAGATTGTTTTTTATGGAAACCCTATATGCAATTCTAGCTTATGTGAAACGCCATTAGTTGAAGATGAACCTGAGTTGTTGGAGAATGATGAGAATAGTAAAAAGCTTGAGAATAAGATGTGTCAGCGTTGCAAGGCGGATTTTGAGATCTTTTTTTTTCTATCTCGCAACTATCATCTAATTTGTGTGTGAGGAGTCAGTCTTAGTTTTGTGTTTTTAATTTTCGTCCATCTGAGTCACGTCCATCTGAATCAGACTATGTTTCTGATGTTAAGAGTTTAGCCTATATATGTCTGTTTAGCTTATTTTCTGAGTTGCAAGTTATGTTTTCTTATTTTCATTGTGATATTGTTACATGGTTTGGAGTGTTTCTGTTAGATAAATGAAGTTGTTTCTTCTGTTCATTTCCATTCCACGTTCTGAGTTGTTTCTTCTGTTCATTTCCATTCCACGTTCTGAATATTTAAATTAATCATTTATTATAGGCTCTACTTTTAAACGCTTGACTACACGATTTCTAACAGACAAACACTGATAACACGTTCATCAATGGAGTTTTACATGATCATTACGGGTCTGCTTTTGAAAAAAAGTAAACATACAACGACATATAGCACACAAAAAATGGAACAAAACTGATACTTGATACTGATATTTTACTTTTATATTTTCTTAACATTTGTTCAGTTGAGATACAATCTTCAACACTTTGCTTTTAAAAACAAGATAACAGACAACCCATTGCTTTTAAAAACAAGATAACAGACAACCCATTCTAACGTAAAATAAACAAAAAACACTGACTTCATTATTGCGCATGTATTTTTCAGTTAGTTGATATGTGACTGTTCGATATCTGAGATGCATTGGAATAACCAAATCATCATGTCATTAAAAGAGCAGTGACGTTTGTATTAATGATGGAATAACCAAATCATCATGTAATTCCAATGCAACAGACGCTTCGTATATTGTTTACCGCTCACATGACTGAAAAATACTTAACTCCAAAAGTCTTACTCTTCATTTTTTGGTTTCCCACTCATATGATGATTTGGTTTCATTACTTGATAAGTCTATAAACTGTCTTTTCATATTCCCACTGACAACACATTTCTTGCATTTCTTGGCGTCAACGTATGGAGCTAAAAAAGTGCATTTCTTCCAGCAAGGTATCGAAACAGAGAAACCTTATCATTTGAAGACCAAACTGCTAAAGATACAATTGCAAAATGAACAAAGACGAAACAAGATTCCATACTCCTTCAAGGAAAAGAAGAAACAGAGTTCTGAGTGAATCATCTAGGTTGACCGGTAATTTGATCTCTATCATTGCAACATACGATCAAATGAGATTTCACAACTAAAGAAAATTACTCATTAGATTTTCTCATTACTGTGTAGAACATCTTTTGGAGTTTTCTCACACTGCAGATGGCGGGTAATCTAATTTCTTCATATACATCATTCACTTTTTGTTGGTTTTTAAAACATAACTGCAACACTTCTTTATTGAATTTTGTTATTACAAAATTCATAAAACCTGTAGAATTTCAAAGGAGAGGAATATACAAAATGATATGAGCTCTAACAGACAACCACTGCATGATATTAAAAATGGTTTGTTACTCTTTTATACCACTTGACAGCTTCAGGAACGTTATACTATTGGAAGTTTTATTTATTATTTTTTCGCTTTTTGTATTGTTCCCAGTTGCTACTGCGCATAGCATGCCACATGGTTGTGATTATAATAAAATCATATCTCATTCCTACAAGCCAAACGTTGTGGAATCGTTTTCTTTGCATTATAATGTTGGCATCTCATTTACATTTTCGGTATTTTGTAGAAAATCTATCTCCATTGACTCCTTCATCCGTTGGCAGGTAATTAACGTCTGTTGTTTGATTGTTTAGATGTCATATACTTCACGTTTTTATAACTGCTTCATATGTTGTATAATATATATTTTTTTAAACTGATAAGTATTTACGCAAACACGAACAAGTCGATATCCAATATTTCTTCCTCGATTGCAAGAGACTTTCTTCATTCTCATCCCACACAAGGTAATATTTTCAATAAGTTACCATTTTCTACAACAAATGTTATTTAATTTTTTTAAAAATATAATGTAAAAATTATATTGGTTGCCATATTTTTTTTTTGTTCTTAGAAAGCAAAAATGCTAGATCAAGGCGGAAAGGTATCATTGTCCAAAAGAAGACTTCTAAGCAATATGAGAAGATAAATAATATACCAAAGATGCTTGACTTGACGGGTAATTCGTTGTTGATTGATTTTACTACAACCATGAATTATAAGAGGATAATATATGTGATTTGTTAGCTATTTTTTCACTTACCATTGTTTCAACTATATTATTTATTACGCATTGGACTTTTTCATATAGGGATTGATGTGAACAATGAGAATTCAGTGCTTTCAACTGTTACTGCGTTATGTGATGAAAACTATGTATCACGGTAAAAATATACCTGTTAATATTTTTTTGGGAACATTGTTTTTAAATTAAATGTTTTTACGTGCACCTCCTTCGTATAACGTCATATTAATTCAGCAATGCCTTACTATTTTTTTTATCCGTGACAGACAATATAGTTCCCCATATTATAGCGGTACAAGTACGACTACAGCTGATTTGGATCAACAAAGTGAGTTTAGACAACTTTCACTTTTTGTATGGGATTTTTAAAATGCACGCACAAATGCTTTTATACGAATTGTAAAAAATAAATTTCAAACGTAAATTAATTATTTTGTATGCTGGGAAAATTTTTATTTATATTAGAATGTAAAATGTCTTTTATTATTTTCATTACCGTTTGCTTTGTGTTACAAATACTGATAACAATGACTCCAGCGCTCCAAATTTAACGTCTATTGCTCAAGGTCTTTCTATCGATTTATATTTTTCATATATTAAATCACAACTCTTTGTTCGTGTTGGGCTTTTTTTTTAGTTTTTTGTAGGCCATTTTTATGTTACAAATATGGATATGGATGATTCCAATGTGCTATTTTAAAATTTTTTACAGATCATCTTGGAGAACATTTGTCTACAACTTATACTCAATATGGTGAGCACAAATCCGATTTATGAAGCAGGAAAAAAATTATATTAAAAATGTATTTTGTTATTTTCGTTACCCTTTGGCTTTGTGCTACATATACTAATGTCAATGACTCTAGTGTGCCAATTGTCACCTCTATCCATCAAGGTCTTTATATTAATTTACAATTTTCATTTTACAAATATTGAATCACAACTCTTTGTTCCCGTTGGCCTCTTTTTTTTTGGTTTTCTATTCGTTATACTTTTTGTTACAATTATGGATATAGATGATTGAAATGTGCCAATTTAGTTTTTTTCTTTTTTACAAAGTAGTTTTTTTATAGTATACTACTTATAGTGAAAACGGTGCTCATTTGGATCATCTAATACATGAAAAAAAAATCACATGATTCTTTTTTAAAATATTTTTTTCTTTCTATTATACATATTTATATAAACAATTTCAATATGCGAATCAACAATTATATCAATGGAGGTTTAATTATAATTACAAATTATATATTTGCTATGACAAATAAAAAACTTCCTGACTAACAACCAAGCTTATTTCAATCTGAAAATATTTGTATATGTT